>CM067377.1:80993200-81061738 GCA_034510155.1 Eucriotettix oculatus | reverse complement strand
TTCCTACAATTATTACTAAGTTCGGCAAGAAACTATCCGCACCTATTGAACCAGATGGAAAAAATGCAGAGTGCGGGACATGTGTATACCCTAAGAGGAAGTCAACCGGGATTTTTGAGCAACTTGAATTCTGAATAAGTGAGGTCTTTACGCTCGCCCGAGAAATGCCTTTGCCACCTCTAAGACAAATAGCTTCTTTGAACTTTCTTTTGAAATTATGGGGTTCAGAACAGATAAAGATGAATTCCTCAAAATTGAATCTATGACTGTTCCCAAGAATGCTCAGCGATTTTTTACTTCGTGAATTCACCCTGGAGGACGTTCTAACTGTTTTCATTTATTCAGGCTGGTAAAGCTCTTTTTGTTTCGCCTACGGGCGTCCGCATTCCCATAGGATAGACTAAACTTCAGGTTTCTGACTATATTTTTGTGGCAAATTTTGATGCGGAGGGAATTGTGGTTGGTAAATATTATCATATTGAGTCGATTTTTTTTATGTTTAAACGATTTTTGATTTCCTTGTTTATGGTATGTTTAGATAATTGTTGAGTTGTAAGCCAGACGAAATGATTTTGATCTCTCGGTTGGCTCTAATAACTTGTTTGGTTGGTTTTCTTCTCTTTGTATCATTCTCTCTGGCTGGTTCGCTCTAATCTTTCTCTCTTTTTTACTCACACAATGGAATACCCGATGAAAGTGAATAGTGATATTACCTTTTCCAAGTTTTTTTTGTAATACTACAATATAATCGGCAAACTGTGTGGTTTTATTTCTTCTCCTGGCCGGTTGATTACTTTCCCACATTCCATTCCATTTTAACTTTCTTCATCGCATATATATATATGTATATAAGTTAAAAAGCATGGGCAACAGACTGTATTCTTGTCTTACTCCTTTCTTGATTTCTGCTTTCGTTTCTTCATCTTCAATTCTAATTACTTTCTCTAAATACGAAAGTTCCAACAATTATTAGGACATAGACTTACAAAGTTCGACCAGAGAAACTACCCGCACCTATTGTTTTGGCTCTAATAACTTGTTTATTTGGTTTTCTTCGCTTTGTATCCTTCTCTCTGGTTCGCTTCTAATTTTTCTCTCTTTTTTACTCACACAATGGAAAACCCGATGAAAGTGAATAGTAATATTATCTCACGATTGTCAATAAACTTCAAAACCAAGTTAGGTCAAAGACTAAAACTTAGAATTGACGCACTCTTCGCTCTCTGCTACAGCTTACACTGAATTTCCCAGGGCCACACTGGCTGTGAGAGAGAGGATTTTCTGGCAAAGCTATCTTAAGATAGATGACCTTTTCCAGGTTACATCATCCTGGAATCTTTACCAGTCTTCGGCCTTTGGTGTATGAAGACAACGATTCAAGACAATTCAAACAGCACTTGGCATAACGATCACGACAATTCAGATAACTCAGGAAGATCAGAAACGGACACCTAAATACACCAGACGATTACCAGTCCATGAAAATGGCTGGACTGCCCTATTCAAAGATCTCAATAACACTCGCCAGACTACTCTATTTACACTATGTTTTCCTGACGAGACGCAACGAAAAACTAAAATTCAACTGACCTGCACAGCCGAAGGCGCATCTGACGCCAACTGGTAAATATCGAACTAACCCGATACATTATCAATTGTTAATTACGATGTTGGTGTTGTTTCTGAACTATAAATAAGTAAAATTTTAGAAAAAAGAAGAAAATGGACGTTCTGGGAAACTACAATGTTCTTTATATGAGCCAAACTGAGAGAGCCCTAAAACGACAGTAAAAGAACACTGAAACAACGTCAAATGTAATGTTTAAAAATTTATAGTTGTGTCGGAGGACGTTTATGTAAAAAAATTTATTTCAGTTGACAAAATGTTGAGGACTGATAAATAAAATATAACACATGCGGTGTAATCCGAATGCATTGTTTGCTAAAAATGATACCAATAACTTGAACAAAATTCACGACACCCTCTTGTTACATAGACTTTATTTATTTAATCATTCCATTATTTTTCATTTTTATTGTTGAAATTTAACGATAATTATATTCTTCTTGTGTTTTGGAGTCAGTCTAACTTCACGGACCCTTTAACTGGAACCACGACTAATTTTCAAACTGTTCCGTTCTCCGTAAGTTCTCCATTATAGGTTTTCTTAAATTGTTACACGGTTGTCCTCATCGTGTTGACAGTAATAGATCTGAGCCCTCCTACATATTCATACACACTTCACTGCGTTAAGTAACTACCTTTTTGTATCGAGAACCTCGGATTAGTTTCGGCTTCTTGTTTACAATACGCGTTACGTAGCTGTTTTATTCTGTAGCAGAGCAAATCGTAGTTGTGTGATGATGAAGAAACGTTTCAAAGGTGCCAAAGTGTTGAAGACTGACCTAACGATACTTTTCTTAGCCTACCAAAGAAAGGTCAAAACCCTTGTTTAATATTTATTGTAATACCTAACTGATTTTTGACATTAGATTATGATATATTTTATTACAATCAGAGCCTGAACGTAATTTGTAATTACTTCTAATTTCACCCTCATAATACTGCTCATCGTATATCGACACGACATGCTACTTCTCTCCAAATATTCGTAGGAATTCAACTGAGTAAAGTGTCTATGGTGACACTGTGACATTATTTAGGATGCAAACTATGGTTTTAGTCATAAAAATTAAATTTGAAAGTTTAAAAATGGACTTTTAATCATTTAATAAATGGTTCTCGGTTTATGGATCAAATCTAATTTTGGTCACCATTAAATGATAGCCTATTAAGTACTAATTATTTTGATCCTGTCGATAAACCGAGAATCATATATTAAATCGATCACTGGGGAAGCTTGCGCTCATTAAGTGAAAACATTAATTATATAACTATCAATTACATGTCCAAAGCAAAAGATAAGTTTAAACAACCATACCGCAGTGATTTCGGATAAAATAATTACATTAATTATACATTATCTTTCTGCAGTTAGGGAAAGGAAATAATTAAATTCAAATAAATAAAGATCATTCATAAATATAAAGTAATTCCTTACACTACAGTAAAACAATTCAAAACAACCCAGATTTAAGACCTTGCAAACAAATTACCAATATGACAACACTATCTTAAAGATAAAAGCTAATGACGAAGTCGATCATCGTAAATTTTTTTCCTTCTCAATTCAATTGGCCTTCAAGGGCAAGACATTGCATGTTTGGCTACAGACAAGAATGTAATGCGATAGCTTGTTATAGTCACAACAACTGAGAACACGATTCCATAAATTGCCTATGCAAGAGGATTTCGTTGACGGGAAGGAACGTGATTCCATGGAAGGTCGGCTGTGGGAAAGGAAATTGTTGAGGAAGAAGCGACAGGGAAATGGCTGTGGCCTTCAAATTACATATATTTTGGCAGTGATTATCACGTCACAAACGACGAACAAAACAAAATGAACAAATGAATGAAGGCGGAAATTCTGAAGTCTAAACACTTCACAAAAGACTTTCTAATTGCGATTCTAAGAGAATATTCAGACACTATTAGTTTCACAAAGATAGCAGTTTTAGTTCCTTTCTACAGTTACGTCACTAAAGGTAGCACTTTGGCAAATTACATCCTATGACATAAAATGTGGAATTCAACAAACATTCTGTAAGATTTATGTCTATAATAATTGGGTGACCGACGATAGCCGAGTATTAATTTATATTAACTCGAAAAATGTGAGTCCAGTACTAAACTCTTGGTCTACACGAAATTTAACTGGTATGGAATTATGGATTATGGGCAGAAACTTGCAGTATAATAATTGAATATTTTATTGTGTTATTGACCGTGTATCGTTTATTTATATATTTCTTATAAGTTAAAGAAAATATTAATTAATTACAGAAATTAAAGTATGTGTGTGTGGGAGAGGGGGGGCTACAATACAATGTGAGAATATTGATGTGATCAAATAAATTAATTGCTGGTTAACAGCGCGACATGATGTCGTAGATTGAGAAAGTTGAATTGCATTTACCTCTTTAATTAATAGTTGGCATTGAAAAATAATATATTTACGTGTCTTTAAATAATGATAATTATCTGTAAACGCTTTCCCCAGTTACATGTCGCGCATTCAAACCATTAAATAATGATGATTAAAATGTCTTACCTATGGTTATTTATCACCCTTCCATATTTCGTAAAGTTTTATATATTTTTAAATTGGTTTTTAATTTTTTTTTCGGTAATTTATCTTTGTACTTAAATTTTATCAACAAACTGCCACCTGGCAAATGCCCAGCTGTAGTAATACTAAATACAATACAATTGCAGAATATTTCGCGCGAAGCTTAAACTATGAATTATGGACACAAATATTTAAAAAAAGTAACGAAATACTCAGTAAAAAAATCTTAATTTATGCCGAGTGTAATTAATTCGTTGATATTCTTACTTCAAATATTTACGTCAGTTTTTCAATTAGCAACAAATCCAATAAATTATAATAAATGCCATTTATTTTTTATTTACATTATTTTAGATTATTATTTCTTATAACAGCTGATGAGGTCCAAAGTATAAGGGATTAATCATTATAAAATGATTTTAATACATACTAAAAGTTTATCGATATTTCCTGAATGTCGTATCCCAGAGTATAATTGGGCATAAGTTAAGTTTGAAAGCTGTTTGGCTGTTGGTCCGTGAAATAAGTCACGTCAGAAATTGATAAGGCGGTTCTAAATATAAATGGAAATATACAAATTTATGCATTTGAAAAATCTTTTGTATCGTTTCTTATCGTCACGTGTTCATGCAGTTTGTATAACAGAATATAAATGATCAAATATGACCGTAGTAGAAAACAGACATACCAGCAAAATAGTAATATGGCGTTATTTCCCTGTATCCAGTGGCGTCACATGCTTATACTTTTTTGGGGGGGTTAACAGGCTGGGAGCACAGTTTCGTTACTAAGATCGAAGGCTTTACCAGGTGTAATTGTTGAAGGAAACATTCTCTGGTTTCATTTGTGGTCAAACTGCAAGAATAGCGCGACGTTTCGACCACTTCGCTGGAAGATGAAGAAACCCGAGAATGTTTTCTTCAGTTTCGTTACTTATTGTTCTTTTTCTCTACTTATATGGACAACATTTCAGTGATATACACCCACTAATATAATTAAGTTTCAAACTATGTTTCTTATTTTGTGCAAGATATGACTAATGATCATAGTGAATAATAAAAACAGAACGTAGGATAAAATTAATAAGACTGTATTGCCATTCTATTCGAACAAATATTTATTGAACGTACGTATTGAACATATTTAGTAATGAAATTTCTGGAATTAAAATACACTTCACAACATTTCAGTTCAAATTTTTGTGACTTCTACAGGTTTTCAACGAAATCTATAATATGAAAATAATGATAACTCGTAAAAAGTAAAGGCAAAATTTCTAAACTAATAAAAAATTTATGAACCATTACATTAAAAAGAAACGTTTTAAAATTCATTCTAAATTTCACAGTTATTTGTTTTATACCACACATAAATTTAAATTGTATCCATGATTTGTTCAAATATATGTATATTTTATAAATAATTACTCAATTATCTGGGGTAGTTATGGATCTTCGAGCAATTATTAAAATCTATCTGATGGGAAAAAAACGACATATTTTCTCTCATTTCGGCTATTGATTTGATGTAAAATAGGATAAATTATATTCAATTGATATATAGTATTAGAAGTAATTTTGAAATAATCTCATTTAAATACAAGTAATGGTTCTTAATTTTTTATTTGTTTGAAAATTAAATTTTTTATTTACATTATTTTTTGCTACTTTAGATTATTATTTCTTATAGCTTCTGATGAGGTCCAAAAATATAAGGAATTGATCGTTATAAAGTGTTTTTAATACACACTAAAAAGTTAATAGCAAATTCAATATTAGTAATTGTAATTTTCAATTATTCATTTAATAAAATTGTTCCTGACTTTACTGTCCTCTGATAATCTTATAAAAACTCAGATTCGTAAACATTGCTAATATGATAAGGCTTATCCTCTAGACGGATCTTTCTATATCATGAATTGAAGGATTGCGTAATTATTTGCTTTCCTCGATCCAGCATAGATTATTACACTTGTTGACAACTTATCAGTTCGTCGGAGTTCATCTGTATTTTGAAGTCTGTAACTCTCACTTCACTGCTATCGGGGTTTTCATCACCTGAATTGTAAATAACAGAAACAATCATACAAATATCTGATAACGTACCAGTTGAAATACGCGGTTGTTGCCTGTAATTATCAAACAAAGTTTGTTCTAAACTGACATTCTTTTAAGCATTTTCATTTTCTGGTAAAATAAACCGACATTGTCATATTGTTGCAACAATTTTGTTTTACTTGCTTTATTCTGGTTTTGAACCTATTCTTGAAAATTCTGTTTGACGGTTTTCAAAAGCTTTTATGGATGGCACCTTTTCTAAAATGTAAGAAAATGTGAGAGAGTGAACGAATGCAAGGTTTCGAACAATATAAAACTTGAAATTGAAAATTGTGAGGCATAATAGACATATTCCAATGAAGCTATGCTTCGAGCATATGGAATGAGACGAATAGTTTTAAATAAACTAATAGGATAATCATATATCAAGTTGCACATGAATAATTACATAGTTCTGCAGATTCCTTTACAGAATAGAAGGAATGGCTAAGTAAAAAAATGGCTAATTCAATTTTAAATTTATTAGGTTGATTTCGTAGCTGTTTAATGCGTGGGTGAAGATTGTTGAACAGTGTTGTTCCCTTATAGTATGCAGATTTGTGTGTTGTTGGTAGTCTCTTATATTATATATGAAGGTTGCTTTTATTTCTACTGATAATTCTGAGCACATCGGCGTTAGTAGTGTATAAATTTTTATTGTTAATCACAAAGAGCATTAATGAGATAATGTACTGACTTGGGAGTGTAAGTATGCCTAATGGTTTGAATAGCACTTGAAAAGATGTTCTTGAATTGAATTGGCTCTTTTCGGATTATAAATACTTTTTCTTTTGCTGAGGAGTCATCTCAATATATATATATATATATATATATATATATATATATATATACCATAATACAATACAAAATAAAAATATGCATTATATTGTAATTTTAGTGTTCGTATGTCCATATAATTCGATATAACTCTTACATCATAAGAAACTGTGGAAAGTTTCTTTAATATTTGATTAATATACTCTTTTCAATTCAATTTATTGTCTAAAAATTTTGTATACCTATTTTCATTTATTTCCTTTTATTATTTGCCAGTTTTACAGATTGTAAAGATGTGCTGGTTGTTTGAAATTGTACAAGATTGGTTTTACTAAAATTAGGTAATATACAATTTAAAGAAAGCCATTGACGCACTTGATTCAATGCCTTATTAGCTGCTTCATTTAGTGTGTCCTTAATACTTGTAAATTTGTAAATCTGAATGCACACAATAAAATTTTAATAAACAATTAAAAATATTTCGAACATGCATGTTAGACAACCTTTCATCCTCACAACAGAAAATATTTTTGGTATTAATTAATTCCAACGTCTTTAAAATGTAAACCTTATGTTTAGTTATGCGCATTTCACGCTTCAACATTAACGAATAAAATATCAATTAAAAAAATTTAATACTGAAAAATAAATCTTATAATAGAAGCTCAAACGGTAGTAATTAATTAGGAAATCATTAAAATATAATACTTATATTCAAGTATATGAAATTCGTGTTTCAAACGTCATTTATAAAAACCTATAAATGAAATTTAAAAATTTGTAAACTAGAAAATAAATTATATATCTAATTGTTTGGTTTTTCAGCATGAATGTTGAAGCAGTGAATTCACATATTTTTATATATGTTAGGTGTTTTTTTTGGGGGGACAGGCTACATGAGGGAGATCCTGAAACAGGCAACTCCCCTTTAATAGCATAGGAAAGGAACTGAAAAGGGTGGATGTGGAAGATAGAGCAAGGTAGCCAAGGGTTAACTAAGGCCCCCGGGCTATGGTTTAACTGTCTACTAATTAACTACTAACGAAGAGGTACCAGTGACAAGGATAAACGTTGTCTAACAAATTTCTATGAAGACTTGGTAATTTGTTTATTAATATTTATATTCTGGCTTAGTTGACAAAAGCTGGTACTAGTTGTCCATGCGTTCCTTTAACAAATGGTGGACAGCCGAACAAAGTTAATGTTCTCTGTAAGAAACGTTTTTCTTGTTTCTTTGCTGATCCGCTGAAGAACTGAAATTTTCATACCCAGAAGTACAGTACTTCAACGAGTTTGAAGCAGAATAGTCCAAGTAATAAAATGTTGATATCCGTAAGTTTCATCATCACTAGGAAGCGGATTGAAGTTTTTAACCGGGTCGGAGTTAATAAATGATTCGTCATTAAATTACCATTGTGCTGTTGTGGTATTCAGTCCTAGGACTGGTCTTATGCAACCCTCAGTGCTAACATATATTAGGCAAGCTTTTTCATTTCCGCTTAGCTACCACATCCTCTCAAACTGCTTAGCGAATTCCATCTTTCAATCCTCCCTCTTCTGTTCTTATCCCACACATTTTTAGCAACGATTTCTTATATTGACACTTATATTATCCGTAAGCAAATCCCTCTTTTTCGCGAAAGCCTTCCTTGCCTGTGCTATCCTACTCTTTATGTCTACTATACTTCTACCATCTCTAGTTACTAAGCTTCTCAAGAGACAGAATTCTTTCACTTCCGTCGAAATATCCCTTCCCAATCTCACACCCTTTGTTATTCCACCGTTTCCCAAACTACACTCCATTATCTATTAATCCTCAGATGGAACTCTTTCTCCAGGACCACGTTCATCCATTTATTATGGTTTCCAAGTATTTTTCTGACTGCCCTAATTTTACAATATCATCGGCAAAGCGTAGGGTTTTTATTTCTTCTCCATGCAGTATAATTTCTTTTCCATTTTCCGTTTTAACTTTATTCATCGCTTGTTATATATATATATATATATATATATATATATGTTAAACAGGATTGGTGACAGACTGCATACTTGTCTAACTCCTTTCTTGATTTATTGCATTTTTTCTTGGTCTTCAATTCCATTTACTGCTGCCTGTCTTCTGTTGCGGTTATGTATAAGCCATCTTTCTCGCTATATTATTTCTGTGCTCTTCAATACTGAATAGTATGTTCTAGTTCACATTATTAAAGGCTTTTCTTAATCTACAAGTGGCATGAATGTAGGACTGTTTTTCCTTATTCTTTCTTCTAAAGTTAGACTAGATTCAATATTGCTTCTCTCGTCCCTCCCTACATTCTACCTTAAACGAAACTGAATTTCTGTATCCTTCTATATATTATTTTTGTTAATATTTTGCACGCATGAGATACTAAACTAATTGTCCATTAATGTTCGCATCTATCAGCCCCAATCTTTTTGTGTAGCGGTATAATTATATTAATTCACAATTTTCACTAATTATGACAAAGAGATTTCCTTTCCGGCTAATGTCATTTTCAATGCATTCTTAACGAGCAGTAAAAATATGCATAATGTCTTTCGTGATCAGATACATTCAAATTTTTGAATGGACAAAAGGATTTATAAAAATACTGCTTAAAATGTATTTGCACACACGTTCCGGAAATAATATATTTGTCGCGCGTGTTGAAATTTCATTTGAGCGCAATCTTATCATTACCGATAGTTTGACTTATTACGTATCATCGCGGATAGCTATTCAAATATTATATTATAGTCAGGAATATTTATCAAGGCAAGGGAATTTAATTATTTTGAGAATGGCTTCCACAGTAGTCAGTTCTGAAACCCTCATTCACCATTTTATACACTCAACAATAATAAATTAGACGACCTTAGTTTTCAGACAACTATGATTAAAATAGTTGTTTTTGATATTACAATTTATCTAAAATTAGGGTTGTTTAATTTATTAATAATTAAAGAAAACGTTAACTCTGTATGTATTTCATATGAAATATCTGCCTAGTTAACTCCTGAACAATCGGGCTTTCAGACTTATACAGTTTTGGTCATCCTGGTTGAAAATATATGGTTTCCTGTACATAGTATACGTCTGAATCTTCAGAAAACGAAGACGGTAAATGTTTTGCAGTCTCAATGAAGATTCAAGAACAATTCTAAGAAGTTTCTGTGAGGGAATAGCAACTATTTGAAACGGAATCGATAATCCATTAACTTCAATAAAAACTTGGCTCAACCTTAGACGCGTTTAATTTGTTAGTACACGATGCTACAACTTCAAAATTAACATACTACGGATATTTTCGTGGGTTATGACTTATGAATGAGAAAATTGAAAACGTTCAAGTCGGTTCAGAAAAATTTGAGACAAATAAAAGCATTGCGGATTGCAACACAATTTGTAAACTTCTCTTACAAAAGCTTGCCATTTAACTTTACCTCGAACTTAGTTTGGTACAAAATCAGCCCATTTACTAGAAACGATAACTTCACACCGTAATCGAATTAAGGAAAAAAAACATAGCTTTAGTTTCATTAATACGAACATTTTCTAGTGGTTGGTAAAGATCATGTAGTTGACGTGTCTTTTATGAATAAGGATAAAACATTTTCTACTCAAGTAAACGATAAATAACAAAAATATTGTTATTATTACTACAGTTGGGCATTGGCCCGGTGGCAGTTTGTTGATAAAATGAAATAAAATTATTAAGATAAATTACAGAAAAAAAGATAAATTATAGAAAAAAATTAAAAACACAATTATTCTACAAATAATTACCTAACTTTTCTGTACTTAGACATCAGTTTGATACATTTGTATTGCCTTGCAGGCAAAACTTTCCAGTCCCTTATTGCCCTGTAACGAAGCAATATTTGCCCACTCCCGTTCTTTGGTCCCTTTCCTTTAATTTATAATAATGGCTGTTTTTAGAGAAAAATGTGGCTATTCCTAAGCGCTCCCTTATTTCTGTCGGGCCTTTTCGTCCGGGTAACCTTGTAGAGTGCTCCAAGTCTAGCCCTTTTCCTCCTTTCACCGATTTTATTCAGTGGTAAAAGGCAATATTGGAAAAATAGTAAAACTGGAAAAATATATATAATATATATAATATTCTTTCATAAATCTCTCTTTCTTGGTTTCTTTGTTCTTGGTTGGTAGTGTTTGTTACTTATTATCAATAAATGACATTTGTTCAACTAATAATTTCACAGGGTACAAATTAACCCTGTACATACACCTCTCAAACTGTTCAAGGTCGTCTCAGCCTGCAGGAGTCTTAAATTAATTACCTTGGCCAAGGACCAAGGGGGGAGGGAAAGAGGAAAACCAGGAAGAAGGAAGTCAACCTCCACTTGGCTCTCACTCATTTCCCATCAAGATATCCTCCTGACCTATTGCGTTCACCACTCAAGATTTCAGGTAGATCTGAGAGATATGCAGAGATTATTTAACCAAGTTTATATTATTGCGACCTCTAAAAGGCAAAGGAGTTGACGCTTCTTACCAGCTACTTGATATCTTCACCAATATATAGGTGCTCCAAGTGTGCTTCAATCAGATAATGAGAGAGAATTCGTGAACCAAGTTATAATTGAACTAAAGGACATGTTGCTTGAACTGAAAGTGGTACACGGAAAACTGAGGCATAGCCAAAGTGAAGTTATACTCGCGCCAACCACGATGTTCGGAATATGATGATGGCATGGAAATAAATGAAAATATTGTGGTCAGAGTCTCCGATTCACTAAGCTAATGAAAAACCGATCTTTTCATCAAGGCCACGTTTGGCTGCAAAGCAAAAGTAGATATTGCCCAAAGAGGTCGTATATCGTTTGGTTACAAAGACCTTGAGAATGTCGAACAAGAAATGGAATATGATATATCCACAAATAACTTCTGCAGCGGCGTAGGAACCATAGCTAAGTCAGAACCGGTGATTGACAAAATAACATCTAGTTGTCATTCTGTGCTGTGTAGTTCGGCTTCTTCTGGTGAATACTGCGGCAAAGATATTCGTGCTATTTGTGGAATAAGGAAGGAAACAGAAAAAGGGTACGTAAAGAAAATACTTCCAGACTTTGTTATGATGAACAAGAAATCATGAACAAGAGGTCAGGGGCTCGTGAAAGTTTGCAAACACAATGTGCGAAGATACTTAAAAATTCATATTCACAATTCGCATTGGCGAAAGTTGGAGATAATATGCGTATCCGTGTTCAAGGTCGCGGTGACCCAAGAAGCGTTCTTGTAGTTGTCATAAACTTTCTACAAGCTGGGAACAGAACCCGGTGATCTCAAACAACTGTATTCCAAAAGGGAATCTGCTCGCAGTGGAATCCGAACAGTCGCGTCTTCACAATCACTGATCGGTGGACAAGGGTACACTCTATGTGATTACGTTTATAATTGCGCAACAAGTCGCAGCAAACGTAGAAATAACAAACTTTTGTGTAATTCTAAGTGCCACAAAAGATTATAGTGATGTAACAAATGATGGTAATAATCGACATTTTGGGAACCTATGCCTTCATTAATTCAGGGCATAATTGTAGCTGATCTGGCCAATGACATAGCTTTGTTGATATTGTATATTAATTATGTATTGGTAAAATAAGCGAATACTTTAAATTCATGATTTATTATATAAATATAAATTTTACGGCAGTTAAATAATGCTGCTTTTAATAATGGATTGCAAAGGGGAATTTGGCCAGGAATTTCCGGCTACTTCGCGTAATGGCCGGCCGAAGTAGGATGTAGCCTGGCTATTTGAAGTGCATCGAATATTGGCCACACACCTCTTGGTCAGTTTGCGAATTGGCCGGCCTACTTCGAACTTTGGCCATAACATGAGTGGCCAAACGTCGAGCATCGGATGTTTGCAAGTGACGCTTTGCATCCTTGCTCATGTATATATTTATATGCCATAGAATTGAATATATAATGATTAAAAGTCCTGTCTACGGACGCACGAAGCACCTAATGGAGTCACATGAAATTCAGAGATAATTTATACCTTGCGCATATCTTTATTTTCTATCTTGTGGGCCAGTCAGTTCTGAGTTAGTCACCGTGAAATTTTCGGGAAAGTGCTTTGTATGCTTGTGTTATTTTTGTTTGATGCGATGAATGTGTTTGTAATCTATTTATTCAGTTTCAACATTTTATATAGTTTTGCGTTTTTATGTTTTTTTAAAATTCCTGTTATCCAGTGCAGTACAAAATAAAATGATTAAAAGAAAGTTATATTATGCGTGAATTTTATTAATAATGGGAAAATGACGTATCAGGAAACTCGTTTCACATAGTTTGTCAAAGTACGTCTTCACATAATAAAATACATGACCTTAAAAGACACTATGGGACAAAGTATCAGACTTAGAAGCTTGAAAAACATAAAAAGACCAAATATTTTTTTAAAAGAATGGCAAGTGTGTCATACAAAATTACTTCAGCATTGGCGGGGGGGAAAAGTCTACTTCTGACGGACAAGAAATTTTTAAGTCTTGTCTCCGAATATTTTCACGCCTGCCTGATAATAAAGGTATTGAAGGGAAAGCAGACGAAATGTTCATCTCCATATACCAACCCCTAACCACGAACGTAAGACGCAATAAAAGTGCTCGAGTTATAAAGCGCATCAGAACTAGTCTGCCAAAAAAAAATTGTGCCATGGTATGCAAAAAGTTGGCCACCCTTGTACTACGGTCTGTGTCTTAGCAATGAGCGTACGCGTCCGTCAAACTTGTCCTACGAGCTCAAAACTTTATTATCTGCACTACGCAAGCCGTAACGTGAACCACACAGAGTTAACGACGGGTATTCCCCTGTAACGCTTTCTACCTCAAACATCGTCCAGCACACATAGCAGCCAGTGTTAATATGTGGCTTTGAATAATCAAATAGTTCTGTAGTATCTCAATCTGCCCCCGTAATAGTTTGAAAAACTAATTGTTTCGTTTACATCACATCACATACTGAGCTTATCTAGCCGCTTAGTGGTTCGTCAGTAATCATACTCTACACCAGGACTTCAGGATTCCTTTTGTCAAAGGAGAAACGCAAGAAATATCACACATGTAGAATAAAAAAATACTGACCATAAATATATATATTTATAGACTTGCATATTACTGGTTCTCGTACCCGATCGCCAAACGTTTAAACAACATTACTGCAAGTTTTTTGCACAGTTGTAAATTCCAAGTTAAAAATTGTTTCGAATTCTATTATATAAAAATTTATTATGCGTGGCTTTTATTAATCTTAAATGGCAGCAACGTAAGACAAACTTCTTCTACAATCTGAGGACTTCTTTTTAGTTTGCTATTTAACTCCCCCCATGTATATGTATAACGTATATATTATTAACAAATATATCAGTGTATGTATTTAGTGTATAACATATTGCGCTGTGCTTTATGATCACTAGCACATAATTTATATTTTACATATATTTTCGACTGCTACGTTGCCTTTATGACGCCCCCGTTACAGTATTTCTTTCAGTTCCTCCATGGCGAATAATTATGTAGCGATTAAGTTGTCTTTTATTTACTTATTGATTTATCCCCATCCGCTTCAATAACTACAACAGAGCACTGCAAGAAAAGTGACATTTTTTTACCGTTTTAAGTTAACCCAGAGACATGTTTGATATTTAAACAGTAAGATGGGTCGCTGATTGTTGTATCACGTTAGAACCTGAAATACTTCAATGAATTAAGGAATGGCACAATGTAACAAAACTATTTGCTTCCTCGTGACGCGGCTATTACTAATGATTTAATTGTGAATCTGCGTTGCCGTTGGATAATCAGTGACTCGTTGAGCTGTGAGGTCACGGCGTGAGTTACGAACGTTTCGTCCCATAACCGTCTGGCATTGCAGAGGCTCCATTGATTCTCAGGCCTGGCTCAATAATACCACACAGGTGATACAAAAAACACTCGCTTAATTGCGTAACAATTGCTAGACTTGTGCATTGGATTGCTGTAATTAAGGACCGTACACGTTTTTGGAAAATGTGCCAATTGTTCATTAGAAGAATGTTCTTATAAGAAATGAAAATATAAACGAATTAATTAAAAAATGTTTCATTATAAAACTGTTTATGTATTGAATGCACCTTATTAAATTAGTTTTAAACAACCCGTCGATGACGTTTCTTTATTCTGCTCGCTAACAAGTTTCTCATTTCCCTACGTTGAAAGCACTAAGTAACAATTGGCAAACGTTATTAACTCTTCACGCCACGTGAGCTCTTACTCCAAATTTAATTAAGGATTAATTGAAAGTAGGATGCAAAAATAAATGAGAAGGAAAAGTTTGAATGGGAGTCAAAAAATGAACAGGTAAGAGCGGTGGATTAAAGTGACGTTTCCCAGAAGTGCGCGTACCTGCTTGAGGAAAGCGGCGCTCCACACGGCCGGGTGCATGGTGTGGACTAACTAACCCACGCGAGCCCGGGACAGCGCCTTCCATCGGACAGCGGCGATGCTCGACACTACGATACGATCGCCGTCGCCAGTGTGACGTGGGATAAGTGAACTCTGTGGCGGGTGGCTTGGGTGAGTGTGCACAGAAATCACATAGCTCATGTGCCGAACATCAAGCACGAAAAGACAGCAATATAAGCATTAATCAGTAATGGCAAGCCACAAAAACACAGCAACCCTGAATGCAACACGCATTACATAACATGTGTTTATTCTACGACCATTCGCCCGGGAAGCTTTCCTGAATTATTTTAAGTTTTAACACAAACGAAAAGTGTTCAACATATTTTCCATAATGTTACATTATATTTTAAAATCAATTTTGTTTAAACATATTTAAGTTGAGAAGAGAAAAATAATTTCATACTTGAAACTTTGAAAATATGACGGTGTTTGTGCTATCTTAAGCCATGCATGTGTAGAAGTTATATAAATTGTCCATCCAAAGTCTGGCAAAATATTAAGCATTCTGTACGAAGTTTCCATAGAGAACAGATCCGGCCTGAGGAGTCTCAGTCCTTTGTCCTTTTCAACTCGGCGAAAAACCCAGGTCAGCCAAGGTCGGCGAGGTAGTTGACCCGAAAGATGGCTTGGAATAACCCCTCCCAAATTTTGAATTTTTTCAGACGAAACGTAGGGACGTCAACCACATTAGAGGACCTGGGAAGTTACAAAAAGCGGGTAGACCAAGGAGGTTTTAGGAGTGGTGACTTCGAGGTGGGAAGGTCCACGAAAAAGACATTCAGAAAAGAGAGGTCGGAGAGGAGCTAGCGAATCGGGAAGTCGGACTGGCTGGCTTCAATGAATCAGAGAGGAGAGCTCCAAGTGTCAGGAGGAAACAAAAGTGGGTACACGTTTCCTGAACCGCGTCAGAGGCCCTGCCGCTTCACATGCCACCCGGAAGCTGAATTTTTCGTTGAATCCAGGGTTGTTGGTCGATCAGGAAACTAGGGGAGGATGAATGCAAAGTGATAAATGAATGTCAATAGTCTCTCGCTCTGCTACGCCTACAAACACGTCATACAACCCTGAGTAAAGTAGATCAAATTTACTAAAGTCTCTTGCTATGTTATTTCTTTAGTAAGGGTTCAGCTGGGAAATGAAATTAATTAATTTATAAATATTATAATTTGTTGACTATTTTACATTTGTTAATAAAACTGTTTTAAATGTCAAAGTTGACATCTATTGGAGCCCACTCATTTAAATATACTTTCTAAATTCTTTAATACATTTATATATAAAATAAAAGAAAACCACGTCACACCATATTTCATGGGTATGAATCATAAATAGGCGAGTAATATTAAATTTGCCAGACTTTAACAGGTTAGCAAGGGATTGATACGGTCCGCGGGCTATAGTTTAAGGATCTTGCCCTGTCTTTCACCTAAAAGAGATGCACGCAGACCCCTACGAAAGCTGTATCAGGTATTCGGGTTATTGGGAACTATTCTCAGGCCCTTCGCAATGACGGGAGATGAATTTGCTGTGTGGTCTCAGTATTCCCTTCTCATTGTCTCCATCATTTTAGGCCGATTGAGCCAATTGGATCAATGGACAACTCTTACCGTACACCCAAGGACTTCGACTTCAATATATACACCTCCAAACAAAAGCCTAGTTTCCACTGTATTTCACATTATAGTGTAAAATTTTTCAGAAGTTCATGGCATATATGAATCTTAATTTATGCTAAATTTGACCAAATCTGTCACAGCCAAGCGTGAGTCATTTTGAAAATTACCAATAAAACTTCTATAGATCCAAGGTTTAATGCTGCAGGCACACGACCACAAGTACAAAGCTTTAATTAAGCATTAAATTAATTTATTCTTACTGAAATATATTCAAGCGAAACTATTGACTTTAATGCTAGCATATCGTAACATTAATAAGATATTTTCGATAAAATTGTTAATGTAAAAACTCAACAGATTTAGAACAGCTTCTCGGCTTTCCGCCCGGGTTTTGTCCATGTTCTTCCAACCTGGAAGGAACTGGAGGTCAGGAGATGAGAGAAGGCGGGGTTGCTCGGAAGTTGGAGGAAAATGCAGTCATTGCACGTTTAAAGTGGGAGAAGAAGTAAAAAGAGGAGAAAAGTACAAGTGTTTATAGAAGGTGGGAAGGAGGAAGTATGTAAGATGAAAAAAGCAACACAAATCTGCACAAAAAAATGATGATATCCCATTCAGAAAGCCTGTTTTTTCTCGTCGCTCGACGGTGCTTGCCGAAATCACACCCTGGGTGCGCAAGGGGTTGCCTTAACTTGCTGCCACGAGAATGGACGAGAATGTTACGAAACGAGTGAAGAACGAAAACATGTTCGTCAAAAATAAGCCAGATCTCTCCTACCTGTTGTTGCCTCAGAACAACTAACACTGATAAATTTCATATATATAACAATATCCTGAGCTAAGCCGTTGTTAATTCAATATTTAATTTTCCGTGAATCTTACAATGGTGTAGTATATAAATAGTGCAGGACCCAATTATGAATTTGTGTTAAACATATATATATATAACTTTAAAAATCCCAATAAATTTGGTTTATATTTAAATAATTTAATCCCTTTTCCCTTATTTTACAGTTGAATTCATATTGGGACTCACTACTTTATCACTATTTTACGTTGAGAGGTCATTAACATATGCAGTCAGAGTTATGTCAAATTAACAGTGATAAGAAAACTGCAAAACTATTATAAACAGCGTCTTTCCCTTCCTTAATGCCTTATGAAATTATATTTATATATACGTAAAGATAAAAAGTTTCTAGCCCATAAGCCTCTAATTAAGATAATGTTGAAGATAAATTCTAGACTTGCAAGCAGAAAACTACTCATATAATTATGTTTGTTGTTTTTCTCTTAGGCAAAATTAATTTACTCATTGGTGGAATTTTTAATATAAAATTATGATAAATTTATTACCAACTCGGATAAGAGATAATTTAATACAAGACAAAATATTTTATATTACGGTAACAATATTTTGTCAGTTGTCAAACAAAGGTGTAGAATTGACAGAAAATTAAATTTTAACAATCCTTCCGCGAAGTGGTGGGGGTGTTGGTGAGGGAGGGGGAGGGGGGCGCCCCACAGTTTTAGAAGCGATGCTCTAGAGGACAGCGACTGTCGAGTGAACTAGGTGACAAAATAAAGTCGTTTGGAGCTACGATGAATTCCGCGAATCAGCGACCGCAATGTACTCTTCAAATCTCCCGGAAACAAACAAGGCCGCATATTTACCTGCAAATGACTCGTGACTTAACGATGTGTTTATATGTACGTCTCTGTGAGTTTATGGCTAGAGTTAAAAATACCACATTTGCTAACCCTGAGAGTATTGTTGTCATTTTTGATTGACTGACATGAAGACCCGATTTCGTAGTCCTACATGTGACTTTCGACGAAAGTTGTTGTATAAAGCTCTGGTAATATACTTTTAAAACAGGTATAATAATCATCATTACCCATAGATTGTGCACACACAACGAAACACAAAATAAAGTAAAACGTTGACTTGATGCTGTCCCATAACATTCTGAATGACAACTCCCTGCATACACAGAAGCTACTTCGAATAAAGAAAACATACAGATATACTCTAATAATTTTATCTCTTTCTAAATTCCAAGTTAATTGGTATTAGAGATTAGTATTATTATTACCGGGCAACAGGCTGCTTGAAAAGTATAGAAAGGGAGAATATGGAAAAGACAAAAAGGTTGTCAAATGTTAAGGGGTTTAAGAAAAATAAAACTATTTAGAAGATGAGAAAGGAAAAATGTGGGCCGGACCCGGAAATCGAACCCGGGACTTCTGGTCGATGCAACATTCCTTCACCCTCGTAAACGGTAACTTACAATTTACTAATCACGTTATTCACACCATAGCTAGGACATTGTGTAAATTGATCAAAGGTGCATGAATTTAAATTCAAAGAGAGAAGAGTTGAAGCTCAGCCGAAGATCATGAAACTAAATTTAGAAGATGAGAATGGAAAAAGTTGACTGGAACCATGTCCTCCCGTACTTAACTGATACCATCTATGACGTGAAAAACGTGATTAGTAAAATTGTTGGTGAGCTGAGCAAAGGTATACGAGAGTGGCGGAATGTTGCTTTGGATGTAGCAGTCGGACTAGCTCAGTTGGTTAGAGCCCCGCCCGGAAAGCCGGAGTCCTGGGTTCGACTGACATTTTCCCATTTTCATCTTCTAAATTTAGTTTCAAATGTCTTTGGGTGAGCTTCAATTGAAGCAATTCTTCTCTCTTGAAATAAACTATAATTTAATAAAATAGTCAATGTCGGGCAAGAAACTAATCAAAGTATTGTGTCCCTAATATATATTATTTAAAAATTCAATCTATAATCTACTTAAATATAACTATTATTAGAAGTTTAACGAAACACGGAATAATTCATTTTGCCTCTTGTTACAATTAATCTTCTTCGCTGGCTCTGCAGCCCATTAAGGGCCTTGGCCTACCAGTACGACTGCGGACTGTCATCTTACATGACACATTCCGAATATGGAGTGATACGTGGTCAGCGTATCGACTCTCCATCAGTTGTTACTATTAATATATCTGGTAATTTTGAATGATACATATCTGATCCGTAGGCATTTATTCAGGTCAATTACAGGTTGCTTGGTATCATTATTTCTTGTAACTGTTCGTACAATTAATGTAGATTAAATATTTTGAAATGATATGCGAAATAGAATAAATCGTTAATAAGTAAATGTACAGCAAGTGAGTAATGAGGCAAGAATATGGCCTTCCTAATCCTCTGGGCAATGCGGGTGTACGGCAGCTGAGACGCACTTGATCAGACTGTGGAACTTCATTAATTGAGGCGTTTGAAAATAAAATTCCCGTATAATTAGAAGAGTTTACTCGGTCTCATGAATTTTGTATTAAAGCAATGCAAAAAAGGCGCATGTAATTCAGAGTTTAACCTATTTAATACTAACGTTTTGCTAAATAATATTAAGAAAAATTTCTCCAAACGCGGAAGTACAAGATTTAAAATTTTACCTGTAAGTGAAATGTTCCCGAAATCTGGGTTTAACACGAGAAATGACGAAGATAATGTCGCTTTCTTGGTCGGCTGTGATCAAAGTACGGGCGGAAACCTGGCAGAAAAACTCAGAGAAAATATACATAATTTTATGAGTAGCTTTCTGCATGCAGATCTAGAATTTATCTTCAACAGTATGTTTATTACACGCTTATGGGCCAGGAACCTTTTGTCTTTATGTATGGAGTTATCCCGAAATTTAATTACATGGAAAAACGCTATTTACACTAGATATGCAGTTTTTTTATCACTGTACTGGGGAGATTTCAGGTAAGGACATTTTAGCAGACTGTTTAAACAAGAAAGGAGGAGATTTGTCTAGTGAAGAGAAGAAAGAGCAGCTTGAAGTTGAAGAGATGCGATTCTCTCGTCATCAGCTCGAGGTACGAGGGACAATCTAGCTTCGAATTGGAGCAGCTTTTCACTCACTAATCGTACTTGAAGGGTTTTCTAACCTTAAAGGACTAAATTATGTAAAGAAATCGCATTTTTTACAAGAAATTAGTTTTTTGGCCGTATAGGGAGATAAGTGCGGTCAATGTACATTTTCTCGAGTACATTTCTCCTTGTTTCAAAAATTAATACTCTACTACATAAGCGTAGATTACTAATGAATATTGTTCAAGTGCCCATTTTATATGTAAATTTTATAATTCGAATATTTTTCGCCCTCTCCTCAGTCTCGAAATTTTCCATTTCTACTGTACTATAAAAACTGATCCAAGTATCTTTTGGCTTAATTGAACATTGGTTTAAAACGAGAGACAGAAGAAACACATTTCCACGGTTATTTCCCTTATTCTCATTTCTTCCCTCTTTTTATTGCCGATTATAGAAACAGGAGAAAGATGCCTCTGGGACTTTTCTCACGCAGGTGTTTCTCCCCATATTGATTGAGGGTCTTACTTTTGGGGATGCCTCGTACTCTCTCTGTTTTTCTTCAAGGTTCTCACATGCCGAGGCACTTTCACCTATTTTAGGAGGAATATATACTATAGGGTTTAAGACCTTGGGTATTCGGTAAGCGTTGTCCGCTGATCCCATAATACTGGTAGAGACACGGAGAAGGGAATGCTGCGATCCCACAGTAAACTCATCTCGCGTCATTCGGAAGGGCGTGAGAATAGTACCCAATAGTCCGACATACCTGATGCATGTTTTGTAAGGTTTTCCATGCACGTCTCTTAGGTGAATCACCGGGTAGAATCCTCAAATTATAGCGAGGATCCTACGGATCCTTAAACCATAGCCCGGGGGCCCTAGTTAACCTTTGGCTACCTTGCTCTACCTTCCGCATCCCCCCTTTTCAATTCCCTTCCTATGCATTAAAAGGGAGTTGCCTGTTTCAGGATCACCCTCATGTAGCCTGTTAACCAAAAAAAAAAGTAGTTAACCCTTGGCTGCCTTGCTTTCCTTTCTGCAGATTGTTTCAAATTTCCTTCCTACTCTATTAAAGGCGAGTTGCCATCATAAAAACATTAGTCAACTTCCTCTGCTTCCTTATACCCCTTTCATAATTCCCTTCGTACAATCGAAAAATAACAAGGTGATATGGCTGTCCAGTATACCGACATTCTGTTCTGATTCTAGAATTTACTGTAATTCCGATTTAATTCTACTATCGAATAATACATTAGACAGCCATATTGATGAAACAGTATCTCTAAGGTAGTTTGTCTTCAAGATGGATTAATTATTTTCGGCGTTTAAATTAGCATTTACATGTTTTGGGAGTGAGATCTGTGAGACAAAAGGTAGTATTAAAATAAATATGATAACCAATAACGAAGAAAACATTTGTTCATTTTACCCACTTATTATTTTCATACTTTGAAGTCACAGCGTTTCATTTCTGTTTTGGCAAGGTCCTCAGGTGGTACTGATTAAAAAAGTACAAAAATATATTAATTTTAATTATTATGTGGAGCGTCATACATGGCGTCTGTTACTATAGGAGCCGCAAATGCGTCACGTGAAGAAGTCCCAAGATAAGGAATAAAACGTTTCAATTTGTTTCAACTTGGAAAAAGTAATGCAACTAATTAAGGATATTTTCTCTGACTTACTGAATATTACATTTATTTTGTACTGATTACAAGTCCGATCAAGTATAATATTTCTGAAAAGTAGCATCTTTTATAGTAAATTAAATTCAAAATAATAGATTCGGCTCACTTCAGAAAAATTCTAAATAGTCTAACTTATTGAAAATTGAAGAAAGAATTTGGTTAAAATAGCTTTTACATGAAAAATTTTAATCTACAAAAAATGGGGGTTTCTATTTAAGATTCAAAGTTTCCATCAAGCGATGGTAGGAGAGAGCTTTGAAAATATTAACTTCGTTCACGGAATTTTTTACGTTGCTTAATTTCGCGACATTTTAATTCGTAAATTTGACCTATTTACTCGAAACATTAGCATTGCGGAATCCAAAGAAGGTTTAATTAAGAAGCTTAATACAACATACCACATACCAGCACAGTTCTCTCACGTATAATGAGACGTATTGTCAGATGCTGTCTTTACTTCTACACTTCTTAGTTTCGTCTCACTAGATCCATCTAATATATGAATCTGTAAACGTGCTCTTATGAAGTGCTCGAGACACAGACGTACTAGTTTGTTAATAAGGCCTAGGCCTGTATATGTAGTGACGTTAATCAATTTGCTGTTATCCTATAGAAGCAATTGGAATTGAGAACTCGATTGGACATGCCACCAGGAGGGTTTCGCCACAAATTGCAATTAGGAACCTAGGGAAACGAAATCCCGCTGAGCTGTTGCTGTAACACGTAGTGCCCAGTGTCAACATGTCCAACTAGTGGGAATTTAAAGCGAGAGAAACTATTAAGCTTAGTTCCATATCAAGCCATTTTCACTTGATAGAAAAATATATTTTTGAATGATGTGACAAATTGCCCATCATTGCTGTAATTGTACTCATTTTACAAATCGTTGTATAAAATACGTTTTTTGTCTCCGTATGCCATACATACATACGGTATGAAAATCATGAGCAGTGCATGATCTCAGCAAAATTCCTCACACACAAGGATCGGCGATTAATCAGTACATAAAAGCGTGAGATTAGAGTTAAAAGCGTAGAGAATCTGCATTAAACAGCATAAATGCATATATGCTGATGAATCAGCAGATAAATATGAATATTACATATAATAACGGGAAATAATAATTTAGCGGATTTGCGGTTCTCTTGTTCCCAAAAACACTTCAACCAAAAGTTCAATACATAGACTAAAAACGTATTTTATACGATTTTTAAAATGCTGTTGGATCTGAGTATAATTAGAGCAATAAATGACAATTTGTCACATGATGAGGAAATATATTTTTATATCAATTGACAATGACCTGACATGCAATTGCCATGGAGATCTAAACATGATATAGTTATAGTTGGATCAAGAAGTTATTAAAAGTCATTTCTTAGAGAGATAGAGGTTATTAAATCTAACCGTCTGGTTGCAGTTATTGGAGAGCAGTCAGGGGGAGGGGGGTAGAGGAGTTACTGTAAGGCAGTAAGAGTTAGAAAGTCGGGGGAATTGGAAGGATTTACTTCCTATGTAATGAGACATGATATATAATATGCTGGTATCTCATTGCATTGCATGTTACATAGTTAGAACGAGTTTTCTGGGATCCTTCTATTACTTGCATTGCTACTTTTTATGATATTCGATATGGAAAAGGTGTTAACTCACCGATTGTAGGAAATTGTGCGCGGAAGAAGGTGTTATGTCATAGTCAGGAAGCAAGACTGCGTTAACTTAACCAGTGCCCTCCCCCTTTCCCCGCCAACAGCAGGACCCTACCATCCACTGCGGGAAGATGGACCCACCGGATCATTCCTGACGTCGAATCCTGGACGAGACGGAAGCATGGAGAGGTAAACTACCATCTCACCCAGATGCTGACAGGCCACGGGTGTTTCAAATACTACCTAGCGCGATTCAAAATAATTGAAGAAGACCCGATGTGCCCAGCATGCACGGAACAAACGGAGGATGCGGAGCATGTGTTCTTCCACTGCCCGCATTACAGTGGAATCCGGACACAACTACGGGAATGAGGTAAAACATAGCAGCACAAATGCTGGAGTGAGCAGAAAATTTGGAGTGCCGTGGCGAGTTTCGCCGCCAGTATTCTCGAGCAGCTTCGTCTAGAGGAAAAGGAACGAGCGTGCGACACCGGGAGCGACGAGGACCTGGACGCTCTAGTAGTATAGTTGTAAATAGATCAAGTGTATATATTAAACAGTTTAAGAAGCAAGGAAAAGACCTAATATGAACAGTGTATAAAGTGTATAGAATCAATAGGTTATAAAGTAGACTAGTGTACCTAGGACATGTGATGAAATGGTTTCCTGAAACCAACTCTCTCCCACGATGTAATGCCCGTGGGAGAGTAAGGACAGACGGGGGTGGGAGTTTAGTGGGTAGGAGACTTCGGTCTGAGTCCCACATAACCTCTCCGGAGGTATTAAGACTTTTTATAAAACAGCCGCAAGGAGTTCAAAGGATTTTGTTGCTTAGAGCGACTATGCACCTGGCCAAAATAAAAACCATTTTCATTATTTTCTTCAATATTTGATTCTGAGTTGTTATTTTGGCAATATAGACCATAAGTTTCCACAAGTAGGACATACATGTATGGATGTGAACCGTAATTTTTCTTCATTAGAAAGGCAAATTTGTAAACATCTCAATATTTACAAGGTTGATGGTTACATTACCAGAAAGAATAATCCAATTAATGTCACTACGATGGCAGACAAGTTGCTGCAAATAAAAGGTTTGCCTAACCTGCTCAGGTTATGCGACAGGAAAAGTGTTAATGAAGCAAATACAGTGTTTTGGGGACTCTCCTTCAGACTCTGCAGAGGGGAGAATGATTTGTATACTAATTGATATTATGAATAAAATGTATTGTTTTATTTGTAACATATACTTATAACAAGACGAAATTATAATATTTGTGAGAGAAAATTATGGTGTAAATAATTTGTGAACAGTGTAACTTTTAAATCTACTACTTCCATGAGAAAATAATCAATTTATTCCTTATATAATAAGTTAAATTTTGATTTAAGAATACATTTCATAAAGTAGTAGTTGTTGTATTCAGTCGTTAGACTGGCCTGATGCAACCCCCATGCTAACCTATTCTGCGCAAGACTTTTCATATTTACATAACTACCACATTTCGCGCCCTAATCTGCTTAGAGTATTCCATCCTCGGTCTCCCTCTTCTGTTCTTACCCAATACACTGCCCTCTAATTTTACTAGACCCTCTTATCTCCAAACGTGGTAGAATATCTGTTCTTTTTCATAAAGAACTTTTCGAAAATGTTTCAAGCGTGGAGTTAATGACTATGTTTTTAAAGTCTTTATACGGCTATAGGTGTTAACTCATTAGTTATTTATATAGATTCAATTCGCTACGTAAAGAAGAAAATATCTGCTGTTAATATTGATATTAACTATTATTTTCAAAATAAAATTATAACGGCTTATAGACTGTATAATTTAATTAAATACATTAAATATTTACATTTAAATATGTAATTTATAAACACGTTTGACTAAATTTTCATTTAATAAACAGACTATGTTTCTCCAAATCTCATTTTTGTTGTGTGATTTTAACAGTTTGGAATATAAACGTGGTTCAGAATTTTAGTTGAACAGCAAGTAGATAGAAATGTACTATTTTATTTTTGTGAAGAATACAATCTTTTTGCAGAAAATAGTAAATGGCACGTGAGACAAGTAAGATAATCTAAATTATGCATTACTAATTTACTCAAATAATTTGCGTTTGTGCAGGTAGTCTGAACCAGTCATAGACTTATTAGTGTTGTTAACTAGTTTGTGAACTCTTATTTTTCTGACAGCAGGTTAAGAATGGCAGGTCCTTTTAGCTCAACTATTTTGAATTAACCACAATAAAGTTACAGGACCGGATCCAAGAAAAGATAAAATAAATACATAACAATATTTAACAATGAGCATTAACTTTTTTAGCCTAACTTTTATAATACAATTTAGATTAAGGTTAATTTTTATTTGTAATAGTTATTCCACATTACTCCGCACGTATAGCTTTTATTATTTTTTAACAACATTGTTTTAATCTGATCAACATACAATAATCAGTATTGGTAAAATACTTATATTTTATTACTTAACTATTTTCCCACTTATCAGTGTTCATTTTTTATAAGGAATAAAATGAAACTCTTATTTTCAATGGAAACAGAAATGCCATATTCGAGGTCAACACACTCGTCTGTAATTATTAATTGCTCTATTTTCATGTTGTTTGCTTTCTTCGACGAGGAAGGGGTAGAAAAAATTAAGGACGTCGAAGAGCAGAAAGAGGACTTTGCTGTTCCACTCCCCTTACACAAGACCTTCCGCTCATTTCTTATCAAGAGTTTACAGGTAGGTGACATCTGTCCGAAGGACAAGCAACTTCAAACGAGTTTTTTTCACTCAAAGTCTAAATGTTTGTAGTGCCGTAGAACCCTGGTCCGATTTCTTACTATGGAAATTTAAATTGCATAAATATTTCGGCTTGAACAAGTCGCTGGCCAGGAAGAAGGGGTTTTTCCGCGCGCCGACTTGGCGGCTCGGAATCAAAACACTGAGACAGCGGTTGACACTTGGGTTATAAAGCACAGACACCTCATCGCCGGTTTCGGAATTTCCTAAACTGTCTGAGAATTTGGTGACCGGGTGGCGTGTGTTTCCCAAATGTAACAAGGGATATTATTGGAGAATATCCATCCCTACCACCTTAGTGATAGGTGTCGCATAAGTTGGGACGAAGTTTTAAAGGTGGCCGTGGAGACATTTTGAGAGAGATTGGCAGCAGAGTGGTGGCGAGAGTAGACTGATGGTGGAGAAAGAATTAGACAGATTGGCAGTATAAAGTATGATGTGAGGATTGATAGGTGGAGGAGAGTGTGAGGCGTTTTTTAATGATTGGAGGAAGTAGAGTGTAGGGTGAGACATTAACAAGTGGAGGAAGATAGTGTAAGTTACGGACTGATCCCTTAGAGGAGGCAGCGGAGAGGTGTACCATATTTTGATAAGTCGAGGAAGCAGCAAAGAAAGGTTCTAACAACGAGGGAAGAAAGAGGAAAAAGCTGAGTTTCCTCAATTCCGGCAGCACGACTTTGTGCTATGGTCTACCGGCCGCTTCAGAGTTCCACAAAAAGGAAGTTCCAGTGACATCTGCAGCAAGACGTATATGCAAACAACTCAGGTTCGTCAACGAACGGAAAATCTGCTACACGTGGTCACCCAAACAATAATTACCCTGAGAACTTTAATATAATCCCCTTTAAATTCTTTATTTTTGCACATGATATATACACGCCGGACCCATTTTAAAATTATTGTGTTTTCTGTTAATAAATGTACGTATTAAACCCAAGTATTAAATTCATGAAATAATTAATAACCCCTATCATTTACAAGTTAGTCTTGCGGAAGGTTTTTGAGAGGCGTTGATAGTTTTTCCTTTTATGCTGAAGGCTGTCTTCCACTTATTGTTACTAAGGTCATTAATCTACCAAATAACTGTCCCTAATGGTATTTTCATCACATTTTATAAATACAAAAACTAAGAAATTACATATTATTTCTTAAAAAACAAAGAACATTTTTTCCTCAGCCTAATAAAATCATAATCAAAGCCGTTATAATAAGAAGGCTGGGTCTATTTATCTATCATAAATTTACGCTGTGCTGCAATATATCCTTTCTGAATTTGATTTGCTACTCTATAATTTAGTTTATACGGAAAAATCGCATGCACTAACATAGCAGATAATGAACTCTAGGAGGAATATTTGGTGATCGCTCCGAAATCATTACGTAATCGCATTATATTCTGTAATATTCATTTCCTGAATTTCCTGATAGGAAACATAAAATAAGAAGTGGTAACTAAATTTACAGAGACTTGTAGCGTAGAAACCTGTATATGTATGAAGGTCATTTTTAATATTAAAGGGAAAACTTTTATCGCGGTCATAATTATTTAAAAATATGTTTTATATCATTGATATTATTATGGATATTACGAATCAGATAAATATATCTACTATGACGGGAAAAAGTACTGAATGATATATTTATAGAAACGTAAACTCGTTTCCTCCGGCAGCGCAGATCTGTGACGATTATATTTGTTCCTCGGAAAAGAAGACGTTAGGACGCCAGGAATTTTTGTAAAGAAATACCAAACTCTGGTAAACAGTTAATAATAGTTTAATCATTCAGAGACACGAGGAAATCAATTATCCAGTGTATGGTCGTTTTACAATCTCCTTTACTATCATTCGTCAAGCATTCAATTGATAGCACATTCGTCGACCTAATATTACTTCTACTATCCGTACTTCTACTCCGGTCTAACGTCACTTGGCTTTATGGCTGGTTTTTTAGCCGTGAATACTCCACGTGGCTGCGTGGATTCGCCTTGCATCGATAACTGAAATTCATGTTCCCTCCTGTCTTGCGCCATCTTGCAGATGCAAGGTCATCTGACCTTAACCTCCAATCGCATGTATGCGATTTCCCCTCATGGGTCGCCCATTTGCAGCACCCAGTCACGTGAACAGGACATGTACAGACGTTCGTCCGCTATGAATAGCGCTTTCTCTCGCAGTCGGTTTAAACAAATTAAAAATGTCACGTCTCGCATCATGCACAGCCTGTCTTTCCCGCATACCTTTTACGACAGCAATAGACGTCACACACATAAGTTGGGTGGGCGACAGTGAAACAAAACTTTAAGTTTATTGATTCGTAATTGTTCTTAACAAATAACTAACACCATGTTTTTTATTTTATTTTCCTGTCTGAGCTCTTATGATAAATCAAATAAAAATTTCGAGAGGCGATGGTAAGTAGTATCTACCGTTCTCAGGGCAATGTTACATGTTTAACACGTAGCAGAATGAAGAGCAAAATATTATTGGGCTTTTATTTTATATGAATTTGACCCTTTACTGGCTTCCCGGCTGTTCTGAAATCCTGGAAAAGACGCAAAGACTGCTTCCTGATTGCGCCTTTGATCAGCTGGAACGCCACGTGGGAAGTCAAGCCAAGTGCGCACTTTTGGGAGTCAGAAAACTGGACCTTCCTGTCCTGATAACTCTCCTATGACTGCCCGTTTCGATAGCTTTCCTCTCACAGCACTTGACGTTCCCAAACCTACGATCTATACTTTCTCTATATTCCATTGCTATCCCACTTTCTCTTTCTTCCACACGGTTCGCCAATTGAGTTGGCGTTTCTTCTATTATTCATCAAAAATTCAAATTATGGTAGGAGCCACCCCTAGCCACCTTTCGGGTCAACTATTTTGCTGACCTTGGGTGATATGGGTCTCTCGCCGAGTCACAAAATCCTTTCAGACAAAGGGCTGAGACTACGGCAGTCGCCTGTCAGACCCCAAGTTTTAAGAGTGTTAGTGCTGGCCTTTCCCAAAATCTACTCTTGGGCGTTCCAGGATTTATATCTTCATCCCTATTTAACGGTATTTATCATTAACTTACTAAGTATGTTATTATTTGTATTTATTACTTACTAATAGTTGTTTTTAAGTGATAGACAACCTTAAAAAATACTTTTGGCGACAGCTGTATTTAAAGGGAAATATAGTACCAATTGCTTTTCACACTTGAACTTATAATTTATAATATTTCCTTTATTCAGTACACAAATATATTTCTTGAAGACAACAATAAACTACTAACACACAATACAGTTGATTCTGAAGATAGTAATTTGGTGATATGGATGAATATTGAATATGAACAATTTATTGATGTACTAAGATGATTATACGCGTCACACCATTAATATTATATACAGATAAAAATATTTATTTTCATTCGTATACTCATTTTATTGTTAGGGATGAATGAAAAATGAATGGATTCTCAGAAGGGAATAATGACTTCTGGATATTATTGGATTCAAACCCATTGAACCATTATCATGTCACACGTGCTGCCTGCACCCTGTTGTCAAGCTCCTCAAATGTAGATTTGAGTATGCACTGTTGACAATATGGATAAAATAAGACTAGTAATTGTTGTTAATGCCAAAGGCACTCGACAAGCAATAAAACATCAAAAGTTTCACTATATTATCGAGTATATATAAGCTTAATTGCAAGTCTCACTGACTGGCTCCACGACGACCTCTCATCAAACACCGACTATCCAAAATTAAGTTATAAATTTCGTTCAGTGGTAAAATTGTTAAAGTTTCCCACCATTGCCTTCATCTTATGAAATTACGGGATTCAAACCCTCAGGGCCATAATTTAACCTGCAGTAAACGTCTTTCACGTTGCCTCACTCAAACTGTGTTTGCAAGTTTCTTCTCGAAATCCCGTCTTTTAAAGCAATCACCATATTTACGCCTACTCAATCCTACATTTGATATCATGTGCCGTCAGCAACGTCTACAAATCTTTATAGAACTGGTTTACGATTGGGCACACATTAAGATAACCCGAGAAATATGTTTTATATGCCACAAACTTTTTTTATTACTGATCTGTATTAAAGAGTTCAAGATAGGAAGTGCAAAACAGCCAAGTTATGGCTTGGCTCCAAGATAAATGCAAAGCGGTGGAAGATTTAATGGTGAAATAGAAAATAGACGCAATTTATAGGAAAAACAAACATTCAGAGAGGAAAAAAATTAGCAAGAACATCAGGAGAGCGGATGGGAAGCCAATTCTAGATAAAGAAGGAAAGGCAGAAAGATGGAAGGAATATCTAGAAGAGCTGGATCACGGGGAAAAAATCTAGATCAGCCAGTAACAGAAGAAGAAGAGGAGGTGGATGATGAAGAGTTGGGGGACAAAATTTTAAGGTCAGAGTTTGATAGGTTGCTGACAGATCTGAGCAATTGTGAAGTGCCAGGAATTGATATCCAGCGGAGTTGATAAGAGCAACGGCCGAAGAAGCAATATCATGGCTGTTCAGGACAGTTTGCTAAATCTACAAAACAAGAAGACTACCAGAAGATTTTAGCAAAAACATATACCCATACCAAAGAAATGGGGGCTGATAGATGCGAAGAGCACAGGACAATTAGTTTAGTATCTCACGCATGAAAATTTTTAAGGAAAATAGTATATACGAGGGTGGAACGAAAAACAGAATGAGAATTAGGAGAAGAACAGTTTGGTTTTAGGAAAAATGTAGAAACAAGAAAAGCAATATTGCAGTTGCGTCTAATTTTCGCAGACAGGATAAAAAAACAAGCCTACGTTCATGTCATTTTTAGATTTAGAAAAACCGTTTGATAATGTGAACTGGAACACAGTATTAAGGATTTTGAATAGAACAGGAATAAAATATCGATAAATCAGGTGAATACATAACCTCTACAGAAGGCAGGCAGCTGTAATTAGAATTGAAGATCAAGAAACGAAATAAAAAATCAAGAAAGGAGTAAGACAAGTTAAAAAACGGAATATTCATACTGCACTTTTTGCCGATAATATTGTAGAAACTGGGGAGTAAGCAGAAGACTTGGAAACCATTGTAAATGGCATGAACGTGGTCCTGGAGAAAATGTTCAGAATGAGTATTAATGGAGGGAAAACCACGGTAATAGAGCATAGTATGCGAAACAGTGGAATAACAAAGGACGTTAGATTGGGAAGGGAAATTTTGAAGTATTTAAGGAATTCTGCTACTTTGGAAGCGTAATAACCACGGATGGTAGAAGTATAGTAGTCATAAAGCACAGACAAGGAAGGCTTTCGCGAAAAAGAGGAATTTATTTACGGATAATATAAGTGAATATTAGGAAATCATTGCTAAAAATATTCATATAGAATGTGGCGGTATATGTGTGCGAAACGTCGGCGATATAAGTTGCAGAAATGAAATGTGTTGCTATAGAAGAATGATGAAAATCAGATGGGTGGATAGAATCACGAACGAGCAACTTCGAAGCAGAATATGGGTAGAGCGAACGTTGACCAAGAGGAGGGATAAATTAATAGGCCACGCTTTAAGTCATGAGGTGTTGTAAAATTAACATTAGAGGGAAGCGTGGAGGGAAGTACAGAAGAGGAAAGGCCAAGCCGGTTAGGGAGATGTGGTAGTTATGCGGATATGAAAAGTCTTGCGCAAAATAGATAAGCATAGATGGTTGCATGAGACCAGTCTTACGACTGAATGCCACAACACTCATTCCATCATATTTGGTACCGTGTAAAACGTACGGTATTCCCCCCACCCCCACCCCCCAATATATCATGCACTCAAACATCTCCATGAATAGGTTTCTTAGTTTCGTAAGCGATACTAAATGTGTTTTTCAAATTCCACAAAAACATCCGTCTGAAATGAAGGTCAGTAACTAAGTCGTGTGTACGTATAAGACGTATCTGGAGCCATTAGGCTGTACACAAAGAAGGTATTACACTTTGACTTTGACTCGCGAGTGTTACGGCTACTGAACATAACACAGGTTTCATCTTTATCGACCCAATCAGCAAGGTCAGCACAAACACATATTACGATAGGTTATAACCCACCACAGGACATTTGACGATCCTCCTATAATTGATTACATTTTGTGTTTTCTTGCGGTTCATAATTCAAGATTGGATTAAAAAATGGAAAGTAGGGTCACGAAGCGAACTAACAGGTTTGCGAGAAATGATAAAAACCGATGATGCGACCAATAGGAAATTTTACAGTGAAGTGAATACTTTTGAGGCTGATAAAGATCCAAATTCTCAACTTTGTGATTCTCTGTTCTTGTGCCTACAGCGAATGTAGTAGTTTTTGAGAGTAAAATGTTTCGTTTTAAGAATATTCAGGGGACATGTGAAAATATTTATAAAATAACAGAATTCGATTAGTTATGGGGAAAAAATTGAATTAATGAAGAATCGTACTTTTTGATAACCAACTTAACATAGACTTACGTCTTTACAGGAAAATCATGAGGCTTTGAACTTGTACACTCTAACATTAAATTACAGGAATTTATTTACAATCAAGTCCTGCTAAATCACCACGAACAAAATGACTACAACTCACCATACTTCGTAGTTTCGCTTTAGAAATGTTAGTATAAAATTGTATAAACCCTCGAACAGAAATAATTATCTAAACAGGACATTTTATTGCAGAAATATTTCTCGGTTTCCACTGCGATTAAGACGCGACGTTTCTATGAGCACGTGTTCTGTCACCAGATGATGAAACATAGTCGTCGAAAAGTTGCTCTACCCGAGTGGAAACCCGACAACTATTTCTGCCGCTGCTACACCACGAAATTATTTGTTCACTAAGGACATTTCAGTTACATATTTACCTTCTGACGGTTTTTACTTTAATATCGTTTATTTAAAGAAGCTAAATTATCACATATTTTATTTTAATTTCTCAAACTTAAAACAAGACCGTGAGTCAGAATGTTATTGTAAGTCAAGTTTTGAAACCTCCCTGACACAGGTTAAGAAAGACCACATAATTAATCTAAGACAACTTCCATACAAAGACGGAATCTATTATATTTTTTTATTGTTTTTCATCTTATTTGGCAATAATTTCACAAATTTTGTGAGTTATACATAAAATCAAGTCATAAATTAAAAAACTGTCAGAAATTCACAGAGCTTCAGGAGTTTAAGTGAATTCCGTACGTCTTTTTTGAGTATGGAAGCTATGATTGAAAATTCTAGCTTGGAGTCCTCATTCATGCACAGGGCCTTTTTATTTCCTATTACCTCCTAAAATCCACCAGTAAATCTGAGAATAAGGCTAATATTAATCACATTGGAAACGAACGAATAGAAAATTTAAACTTACAGCTGTATCGGTCAGTAATATTACTTAATAAATATGAGGTATGCAGCCCAGGAAATAAATTTCTGTTGCTTCATATTCCCAGAAATACCCAATTATCGATTAGAGCTCTCTTGTCAATAATTCTGTTAAATATAACTTCAAATTTCTGGTTTAATTTTTAAGAATCCTGGTCGTTTCAACCTCATTTGAACCGTTATCAAATTGTGAAGTTCTGTTATTTCTGGATTCCAAAGTGTACTTCATTTACCTTTTTTAAAAGATTTTTCTGACAAATAATTTTATTTTTGTAGTCCAACATTCAAGAATGCGTTTTTCACATAACAAACGCTCACTTACTATAGTTTATATCTCGTGATTATTGTGGGTGGCATCCGCCACTTCCAGAGTATCTTGAGTAGAACAAAAGGTTCCGTGTCGTTTTCCCAGTAGCTTGCAACTTTTCACGCCATGCCAAAAGTAGATTTTCTTTATTGTGCGAGACAGGAACAAGTCTGACATGAACCTCGCAGGACAGCGGCCGAGTGACTCCAGCGTCCTCGATCCATCACATCATACACCATTTAGTATTCCGATTGAAGCGTAATGTTAAACGCAATAATGGTTTTATAATTAGTTGAATCTTTCCATGTGCTTCCTTTTATTATTATTTAATTGTTTTTAGTCGCATCAACATAAAGGTCATCTAACTGGGGAAATGATTCTTGAAGTATGTTAAGTTGGAAAACGTGAAAACACACCTAAGCCTTGCCAGGAATCGAATCCGAGACCTCTGTGATGTGGCTAAATAACAGAGGCGGCCCATTTAGCTTTTATTAGCCCGTCTTTTTCATGTCTTTCTCAGTCTCACAAACCAAGAGACTTCGTTGTCACTTTTGAGGAGTATACGCAACCTGTGTCAGTTTCATTTCCATGTTTGTCACTTATAATTGCTTCAAAGACAACATTTTCATATATAATTAAATCCAATTCTTACTTTAAAAATAATTGTAATCTGTAGAGCCACAATTAGATCTAAAAATATTAAATGCAATTCATACTACTAATCTGTAGAGCAATATTAACTCTAAAAATAATACCTTTTCTGAATTATTACTAGGTTGTTTTGCTCATTGAGAATAAAATGGCATTACAAACTTATGCAATCTATGGCAATGTTTGGTTGAAGCTATTGAAAGAACTATGTTGTTCAACGAGTTGTGGCGACGAAGAATCGCGGCCTAGCGTTGAGACAAAGGTTTCTGCCTAACGGGATCTTGCAGGCAGCAAGAAAACTAACGGGACTGCGAGGAGACTAAGGGATGCTTCGGGTCATCCACCATGGTTGGGGGAGTGAGTTCACTGCTCACTGCTCAATCTCGCCACCAGCTTCCTGCAGTACAGCGCACGTGGCGAGAGCTTGTAGTATATACGTTCGTCAATAACGAAGTGTATTTATAGGATCGATCAGTGTTATAATTGCACGACCTCCAATCGCATTCCATATTGGTGACCCCAGACGGATGGAAGAGCTCCTCGCACGTATGGACGCCATGGAGAAAGAGAACTCACGGCTACGAGAGCACCTGGGACACGGAACGGAAGGAAACCGCGGTCCGCTTCACGACAACCACGCCGTAGGTAGTGACCAAGTACCACTGATGGGCAGAGTGGCCAACTACAATTCGAGGTGGTCGGCAATACCTCGGCCCGCACCAAGTTCGCCGGCCATCTCGAACATAGATGGGCAGCCACAGTGCAAGACATACTCTTGCAACCTCCGGAGTCGGGTCGATACCACACGCTCAAGGAGGAGCTTATACGCCGCCTGACACCATCGGGGGAGCAGCAGTGGCGACGGCTTTTCCGCGACGATGACTCGACCGATATGATGCCGTCGCAACTCCTGCGACACGTGAAGGCATGAGCAGGTACCACGCCCGTTCCCGGCGACCTGCTGAAATTTCTGTGGTAGCAGCACCTGCCACCAATGACACAGGCATTCGTGCAGTGGCAATCCCCCGAACTCGCACTAAAAGCGGACCGTCTGAACCAAATAGTTCCAGCAAGTGCACCGCCAACATTTTGTGCGACCAGTGATATTCGGCGCGCCGCTGGGAGATGTAACCACCGATGCCAGCGAGCGCCTCCCTGCGACCGCACGCAGAGCAGCTAGGGGCCTGGTACCCACGCCCAGAGGAGGGCCGTACATCAGGCCGACAGCCCGCATCGCATGCCAGCCTCAGGTATGTGCTGGTACCAACGTCGTTTTAGAGAGGAAGCGCGCCGCTGCCAGCCACCATGCGCCTACAGACCGGGAAACGACAGGGGCGACTCCCAGTAGCGGATACCGGGTCCCAACCTAAGAGTAGCCGCATCGTAATCCGCGATCGGACTTCTAACACCGGGTTTCTGGTGGACATAAGCTCGGATCTGTCGTGTTTTCCAAGAAAATGCTGGCCGGGCGTCTCACCACCACCGACTTTAACCTGAGCGCCGGCAACAACGCCACCATACACACTTATGGATACACGACGTTCCGGCTCGATCTTGCCTTCCGCCGGGGGTTCGTGTGGCGTTTCGTTATTGCGGACGTAGCCTTACTGATCATCGGGGCCGACTTCCTCGCGCACTACGGACCGCTGCCTGATTGAAGACGGGGGCTCCTTGTAGACGGTCATCCCCCGGGACACACGCCGGTGCTCTGCAACCCAGCGTGAAGGTCACCATACCGCGAGCTATTACAACAATACCCGGTGCTCACCAGACCCGCTGGTCACCCATCAACAGTACGGCACACCACCGTACACCACATACAGAACGACGCCGGGACCACCCGTTTTCAGCCGTCCAAGACGACTGGCTCAAGAACGGCTGAAAATAGCGAAAGCCGCAGTGGTGTTGCCCGCCGTTCAGAGTGCCCATGGGCATACGGTACCCAAAAAGACTCCAAAGGAATGGCGGCCCTGTGGCGATTTCCGTGCGCTGAATGCCCGAACAATACCGGATTGATACCCGGTGCGTCACATGCAAGACTTCACCGCCTCGCTGCGTGGCAGCCAAATATTCAGTCATCGACCATGCATACACGCAGATACCTATCCACCCACCCGAGATCCCGTAGAGTGCCATCACTACACCGCTTAGACTGAGTTCCCATTCATGACATTCGGCTTACGGAATGCGGGACAAACTTTTCAAGGGTTTTTCGACGAGGTACTCTAGGGCCTGGATTTCTGTTTCGCATATATTGACGATATCCTTATTTTCAGCCAGACTCCGGAGGAACATCACAAACACCTGCAAGCCGTGTTCCAACGCCTCACCGATCTCAGCATCGTGATCAACGTGGAGAAGAGCGTCCTGGGTTCCGAGTCCGTCCAGTTCCTCGGGCATCTACTTACGGTCCAGGGAGTGCAGCCACTGCCCGACCGCATCGCGGCCCTACGCGATTTCCCGCAACCAGCCACCGCGAAGGGCCTTCGGCGTTTCTTAGGGGTCATTAACTTATACCGGCCGTTCCTCCCAGATGCAGCCGGGAAAAAAGCCGCATTGCACGGCGTCCTAGCAGGCCCCCGCGGTTTACGGGGCACAATACATTCGCTGGACGGACGAGTTGTCACGCGCATTCAGCGAGTGCAAAGCGGCACTCGCTGACGCCGCGCTTCTATCTCACCCATAGCCGTCGGCAGAACTTGGTTTCTTTACAGACGCATCCCAAACAGCGGTTGGAGCGTCGTTGCAGCAGAAAGTCAACGGGAACTGGCAGCCGTTTTTCTCAAAGAAGCTGATCGTTCAACAGACCAGATTGCTGACGTATTACCGAGAGTTTTCCTAGCATTTCAAACATCCTAGAGACGCAGCACGTGACGATATATACAGACCACATATCACTCTGTTACGTTTTCCAGCAGCGACAGGAGAATCTACCGCCGGTGCAGACAAACCAGCATTCCTTCATCGCACAGTATTCGATGGATATCCAGTACGTCAGCGGGTCGGCGAACATAATCGCGGACGCCCTATCTCGGGTGGACGCTATAGTTACAGCGACAGTGACACCCACCGACATCGCCAACGCGCAGGAAACTGACGACGAGCTGCGCGACTTCTTACACGGCGAGACGTCGCTCGAGCTACGGCGTTTCCCCATTCCCGGGTCCCCATAGCACCATTTACTGCGACGTCGTCCATCGACGCACTCGCCCCTTCGTGCCGCAAAGCCTTGGACGTCGAGTGTTTGACGCGGTTCACAACCTGAGCCACCCTGTGACGCGTGCATCGGCGAGCCTGGAGTCGGAGCGTTACGTATGGCCCGGAGTCCAGCGCGACAGCAGGGAGTTCGCGCGAACCTGCCTGGCCTGCCAGAGGGCGAAAGTAACACGTCATGCCACCACCCCAGTAGCGGTACCGTCGGCGAGTTTCCGGCACGTCCACCTCGACATCGTCGGATCACTGCCTCTAGCGGAGGGACATCGCTACTACCTCATGGCCGTAGATCGGTTTACGAGGTGGCCAGAAGCGTTTCCATTGACAGACATCACTGCGGACTTGGTGGCCAACACATTCTTCAGAGGATGGGTCGCCTGTTTCGGCCCCGAGATTGTGCCTACTGACCAGGGACGACAATTAGAGCCGAGCCTCTTCCGGGCTCTCGGAGTGTATACGGGGACCCAGAGGCACCGCACCACAGCCTTCCACCCGAAGAGCAACGGCATGGTAGAGCGGCTTCACAGGCAGCTAAAGGCAGCTCTGATGTGTAATCCCAACGCCAGCTGGTTCGACGCGCTGCCGACCGTTTTACTCGGCATCCGCAGCGTCCATAAGGATGACATTCACGCCTCTGCAGCCGAACTTGTGTACGGGGAACCGCTCCGGCTACCAGGAGAGTTCCTCGCGCCAGACGCCGTCGCCACACCCAACCCTCGCGATGGGTCTTTCATCGACCGCCTACGCCGCGTCACCAGTCGCCATTCTCAGCGGGCGGTTTTCACTCACCCCGGAAGCGAGACGTGCTCTCACGTTTTCGTCCGCGACGACACGGTAAGCACCGCGCTGCGCCCGCCCTACACTGGTCCGTACAAAGTCGTCGCGCAAGATGGAAAAACAATTACCATCCTGGCGCAAGGAAAGACCTAGCGAATATCGCGAGACAGGGTGTAACTCGCCTTCCTGCTGGGCCGACGATGCCCCAGCCACGAACGTGGAGCAGCAGACCCCACACCTGCCACCGCTCAGCGTATCACCCGAGAACGACGCGCAATGCTCCACCCGAAGACACGACCCGACCAGTGACGCCCAAACCCGCCGTAATAACGGAGCGGTATATAACACAGGACTCAGTGAAGTGCTACATGACTAGTGTTTGGCGAAAACGCGTCGAATATCACACAAGACAATGACTATCTTTTCTACTGTTTTAATTTTTTTAGTTGCTGTTATAGGCACTCCGTGACCCCGCGGGAGGCAGAATCGCGGCCTAGCGTTGAGACAAAGGTTGCTGCCTAACGGGACTGCGGAGAGACAAAGGGATGCTTCGGGTCTTGGTTGGGGAAGTGAGCTCACTGCTCAGTCTCGCCACCAGCTTCCAGCAGTACCGCACACGTGGCGAGAGCTTGTAGTTTTTTTTTAGAAATCACATAAAAAATTAGATTCTCAAAGTGAATCGGTTATATTGCCAAAATTCTAAACTGAAAATAAGGAACGAAGAGTACAATTTAAATGTATTGTTAATCCCATCAGGACAGATGGAATTCAGCTGTGGGGCTGCATAAAACCTATGAATTCGAAAGTTATAGAACGGCTTCAATCTAAAATTCTCTGTACGGAGTTAAATGCACTCTGGTTTCTGAACAATAAATATCCCATGACAATGTAGCTATACCTACAATTAAAGAATAAATCTGTAGATTCAGCAGTAAGTGCCTTTAAAATCTCCTAGGACATCCTATGTAGTCAGCCCTATAGTGAACATACAGTAAATTACAGATTATAGAGGAAACGTCCAACAGTCCACTAATCTTAATTATATTGTGCTATATATTGCATTTAGTTTACCACACCACTTTTCACTTCTACAATTTTCTGTAGATGTATGGTAAATCAAGCTGATTTGCTGTCATTCTAGTCTCAATAATGAGACTCTAAAATGCTGTAATAATTTTTAGGTATTTGCTTACTTCATTTGCACAATTTCAAACATTTGATATTCTTGTTAAATTTGTTGTTCAATACAATCATGAAATATTTTACTTCTGTTTTCAAAATGAAATATCATTTCACAATAAAAATTGTCTTTAAATAGAAGACAGTTGTTTCAATTGCTTGTGTAATGAATTTTTAAATTCCTAATTATATTCTTTCTGTGCATAAACTTCATTCACCCTGTAATAGAATCAGCTTCATAAAAAGGGTTTCACTCTATTATGTGTAATTGATATTTATGTTTTTTTCATCATGAGAGAGTTTACTTTAAACAATTTGGGACTATTTTCATTATAAACCAAATCCCCCTTTCTCCTTAAAGAAAAAGAGAGGAATAGATGTTTGAGTGTGCTTTCAAAAAGAATTAATTGAAGCTACAGACTCAGCAGCAAATTACAGGTGAGAGCAAGGGAACACAAAAAATGTCGTTCACAAGTTGATCTGAATTTAGAAATAACAACCCTGCTAATGATTATAAGAATAGAAGAGGGAGAAAGAGGATGGGATATGCTAAGCAGATTAGGGAGGATGTAGGGTGTGGCAGTAATGTGGAAATGAAAAGGCTTGCACAAGATAGGTTAGCACAGAGGGTTGCATCAGACCAGTCTTAGGACTGAATACCACAACAATAAGGACTATAATACATTAAATATTTATGTGGTATACTGTTCGGACTGTGTATTGAATTCTTCACATAGGATCTAGATTAACAATCTAGGGAATTACTCTAGCATTTGAATCATATTCTTACAGAGGCATAACCACTTTTGCATAAGATATATTTGTAACTAACAGTAGATGCACAAATGAAGAAATGTTCTACTGAAGTAAATTAATTTTTGTAGTACATTATTACAAAGAATATTTTAATATTTGTTGGACTATATTGGAAATATATTTTTATAATGGTCATTTACAAATAAAACTGCTGAAAAAGGTGATAATTCAATTTGAAGAATAATACATTTTTTGGTCACTATTAAATTCTACTAATATTTTGTAACATCCCTCAAAAGCCACAGGCCTGCCTCAGGATTATCTGCCGGAACCTAAAAGAAATTGATGGTGTTTTATAATCTGAAAAATTCTATAAATCACACAGTTTTTGTTAAAGCACCTAATACTAAAATCAGGTGATTTCTAAATATACCATTTTAAATGATAAAGATGAAAGTTAAAAAAATTATACCTGCTAATAATTTTGAAATCAAACAGCATAAGCATATTCATAAATTAAGAAATGATTCACCTTAATTCAAATTGGTTGATCTTTAGAATTTAAATATTTAAACTTTGGAAATATGAATAATGCACAACAAAGTAATAGTTCATTAATTTCAAATGCATGCATACAGACACAAAGCAACCGGCAACAGCATTTACCATATGCCCGGAACGATTAATCCAATAGAAGCTAAAATTTCCATATTTCTTATAATATCCTTCAATTTTGCCATTAACTACCATGCTGTTTCTAACTCCTCTTTTCCAACCATCAGCTCCAGCCCATTTTAGCCGCTGTACCCAATTCAGCGTCCCTGTGTAAAAAGTAATACTTTTTTATAACTTAATAAGTTAAAAACTATTAAAATTTATATAATCATCAATTGTATGAAATGAATCTCGCATCTCACTGGCAGAATAAAAAACAGGAGTTTTCATTCAATGGAACATAATCATCTGTGTATCTTTTAATCCGTCCATCACACATAAATTGCACCCAACCTGACTTGTATCACTCACCTTCAACATCAAGCATAAACTCTTACAAAAAGTTTTCACATACAGGTATGAAAATTTTTAAAAGTAAAACAATTCATGTTTAAGACTTTACCATGTAATTTAATGACTTTTATATAATCTATAAAAGACTAGATCTTATTTAATTACCATTCAATTAAATAAATTAATCAATATTTTGAGGGAACAAACCTGGAGTATCAACTATCAGATCCAACTGTCCAGTGTACACAACTACTGACAGTGAAGTCTCATTCAACAATAACTCAACTGAAAAATTGACAAAGCATTAACACTATAATTCAAATAATATGAAAATAACTGATCACACAAATAAATTATCTACCAGCTAATGCAGAAAATGGTCAGATTGGCAACATTACTTCAAATGCAGTTTCTTCGCCACTGGATTCATATACAATTTAACTACAGATGGAAATAATAAAACAGGTTACAGTGAATGAAGACTGCAACTTGATTCAGAAAACTGACATTTGTGGTCGGTCATGCCTGGCAAATTTAATGTGTAAAATATTATCTTTCCATAAGACATTTCAGCAGGTCACACACTGATGAACAAAAAGTAACCTGAAAGTTTGGGTAATGAGAACTGGTCATACAGATGATACAATATCACCACATTTGATTGTTATGCAAAATGGGTGGTTTTCAAATTTTTCAATATGAGATTACTATAGGAACATCATAAATAACAATGCCAATTTACTATTTGAAATGTGTGAGAGTCTGTACAGACATTGGAGCTCAAGAACCCATTCAAAAACAAAGCTGGGAACAGTTTTGAATGGTGTCATTTCCTAAACAAATATATTAAATGTTTTTTAAAAAAGGGACTTTAATGAGTCTTTTCTGAAGTGTTATTGGAGTCAGGAAGTTTTATTTCTGAAAATTTGATTTTGATTGTAATCTAACAGTCCTAGACTTCATTGAGATCAGTTCTAATAATTTTGAAGTATACCTGTGTTCATGACCAATATGAACCGAAAAATAAAGTGACAAATTGCAGGTGGAGAATTAGGTGTGATACTATTGGACGTTATATAATACAATAATAGTAATGATTGAAAGTTTTTAAATGTTACTTAATGTATTTAGCATGTGAAAGACAAGCAGGAATTACAGGGATGATGACTTAAATGAGGGTAGTGATTAGAGGGATTTAAAGTGAATCATTTAAGAAATTCATTGGGAAGAAATAACTTGTATTGTAAAATAGAGATATATTAAACTAATTAATATATCTCAAAGGTTACTAAAATCAAAGTACCCCAATTTCGTACCAGGATACAGTCAGCATAATTGAAACAGACACAATTCTTGTTCATAATTTAGGAACATTACAATTAATTTGAAAACTGTATATTAATTTATTTAAAATATGTTCCTAACTTTAACTACAAGAACAAATTATAAGTTCATTAAATATTTCTAATAAAGAGAAATTTAATGGCATTACACAAATATCTTACCCGTATCTGTTGCTGGCTTCATGAAGTCTGAATGTAATGCAGAATTTACATCACTGGCAAATTTTTTGAAATTTTTTTTTAAGTCTAGAGTATTTTTCACTACTCCATTCATCAAATCTTCAAGTACATCCGTTTCTCTAACTGTACCTGTAAAATTGCACATATGTAGAATTATTTATAAAAATAGGTTTAGAAATAATGACTGACAGGTGAAATGACCCTGATGACCAGCAAAAAAAGAAAGCAATAATTAATATACAGGCATTCAAATTAAACATAAGCTAGAATATTTTTTTTCATATAGTTATAGTGTTGCTGTAAAGATCAGAAAGTAGATAGGTCATTTACCTTGGTGGCTGGATACATTCCTTAAGACTCTTGCAATACAGGTGAACAAACCGGCAGTAGCACAAAAATGCTGACGAATACTGACATATCTTCGGTTCTACATATTAGGGCAATGACATCATTGAAAGCCTCTCACTCCACGAGTTCAAGATAATTCGGTAACATGCAGCTTGGTAATCGTTCGATTCCTTGTTAGATTCTGGTCTAACAACCTTCTATTCATTCCCTACTTCTTACTGTATGTAATATTGACTTTAATTATACACATATCTAAAACTACACGTCTGTGTTTTAAAAACCCCACTCTTCAGATTCTTGCCTGATCAGACTCAGGCGTACCTACCCACACTAAAAAAACTATCCTAACTTGTTTTGCATCTTTACCAAACTTCGAGGTAATTCCTATATCTCATTTCCTTTTTACGTTCCGACCAGTTCGATTGAAGAGTCAAGGCTAGATTTTACAACTTCGAGAAGCTGCAAAGGATCCCTACTTTTCTTGATTACAGCTCCCTGAGAACCTACAATATCAGGCGAACACGTGACAGGATATTATTTATAATATAATGCAACATTTACAAGAAATTGCCATGTGGAAACATACACCATGCGTCCCAAAAATTTCGAGATTAATTTTTCCTGGCGTATAAAGGTCTTTTATATAATAAAATAATGTACACCCTGACTCATTCCACATCCTTGAAGCTTAGCTTCTTTACAGGATCTACGGAATATGATTATTATTCTATTCTATTCACATTATACGTAACGTGACTGTCCCGTCACGGAGAGGCAACGTCACGTCAAAATACTGTCACGTTTCTGAGGGATCGTGAGATTCAATAACACACACGTAGAGGTTTGGAATCATAGAAGACGACGGGTGTCCAGCACGCACTGAAGAAGTGGAAGACGTGGCACACGTCTTCTTTGAATGTCCGCGCTTCAATGAAGAGAGAGCAGCATTACAGGAGCTCCTCGGACGGCAAGCGAAGCCAGAAGAAATAAATACCGTTTATGCTCCAGGACCAAGGTAGCTGGGACGCAGTGACGCACTTCGCCACCAAGGTGCTGGAGAAACTAAGGACCGAAGAAAGGCAGCGCCTAGAAACAACGTAGGAGACGCCTACTAGCGGAGTGAAGTGTGAGTGTACCGAAGAGTGAGTGTCAATGAAGTCTAAGTGCGTGCGCGAGTGTGAAGCGTGATGCCTTAGGACAGCAGGACGCGACGTGTGAACGTGTGTTAGAAATTAATAAGGATATTTATATTCATAAGATAAGTTAGAAATTACTTAAGTACTCAGTTGTAAGCCAATTGGCAATCCGCCCCTCGCGAAGTAGTGCCTAGCAGGTTGTTCCCGCGAGGGGGTACGTTGTAAAGGGAGGTGGTTTTTAGTGGGTAAAAATCCCACCCACCGTGAAACTCGGGTTTCACGGCGTCTTTGGAAGATTTTCCCCTGCCCTCGATAAAAAAAATGCGTTTATTTAACGGCGAAGTGCTGTACAAAGCTCGTACTACGTAAGACTGACCCCGATTTGGAATCCAGTCTAATTTATACATACATGGAATATTCCAGAAGCAGAACATTCTCGAAACAGAAAATACTAGAAAGTAAAGACAAACAATGTAAATAAAGTAAACAAATAAAAATGGTTACGTCGGGTGGGACTCGAAGCCGAGTCTACGTTTTTGCAGTCGGGCTCTATACCCCTCTGCCATCACTGCTGGTCTTGACATATGGCAATATTTTGCATTGTATTTTGAGTGGTACCATTCACACGGAATGGCAACGGCACGGAGCGGTAACATTAGCGCCACAGAACATAGAATAGAATAGAGTGACCTCACATCGTTGTGTTTCTTAGTAGGTAAACACTTCGGCATTGTTGGAAATCGCTGTTTTTAATTAGACAAACGTGTATCGTTTCCAATTCAGTTCTTCATTATTGTTTCCCTTCGATTATTACAGTTTTTAACTAACCAGCTTTCGTTCACTTAGTTCGTGCGCATAAGTGCACAAAGGAATGGGTCAAAACAGTTATTCCTCGCATAACTCTTCACACTTAATTATTCATCAATGTAAAGACCTATTTAATTTTTTGAAGGTGATTTATAAATTATTTGACATACACAATTTATATTTATATTAGTAAGTAAATTTCCTTCTCTGCGAAAACGTTTCTTGTCTGTGCTAACCTACTCTATTTATTACTCTGCCCAAGTAGCAGAATTCCTTACCTTCCTTAAAAAATCCCTTCTCAATCTAACACCCTTTGTTATTCCACTGTTTCCCATACTACACTCCCTTACCTTGATTTTCGCTCTATTAATCCTCATGTTCTACTCATCCTCCAGGATCATTTTCATGCCGTTTATTATGTTTTCCAAGTCTTCTTCTGACTCCCCTAATACTACAATATCATCTGCAAACATTAGGGTTTTTATTTCTTCTCCTTGTAGTTTGATTCCCTTTTCATATTCATTTTTAACTTTCTTCATCGTCTGTTCTATAAATAAGTTGAACAGCATACATCCTTGTCTTACTCCTTTCTTGCCCTTCAATTCCCTTCAATTACTTCTGACTGTCATCTGTAGAAGTTGTGGGTAACTCTTCTTCGTCGATATATTGTTCCTGTCGTCTTCAAAATATCTAAATCTGCAAATGCCATTAACGTAGGCCTGTTTTTTCTTATTCTGCCATCTAATGTTAGGCGCAGGGTCAATATTGCTTCTCTTCATAAAACCAAAATGATCTTCTCGTAATACGCATTTTATTTCGATTCCCCTATATACTATTTTGCATTTACGAGATACTCAACGTGAGGTATTTTCGTATGTATATCTGGTAAAAGAATGGGGTATAATATAAATTAATAATAAAAAGGAACTGTCTATATTCAGTAGACAATTACATTATAATTTATTTATACCATATCTCCTACCAATTACTTTTTAAGGTGATGTATCTTCTTGAATTACACTATTCATGGTAAGAAAACTAAAAATGATGTTGCCTGGTGGAAAGCTATTGAGAAAAACGTCATTACTAATGAGAAACGACTACTTACAATAAAGGACCGTGTAGGATTGATATTACCAGATGTGCGTGTTATTAATATTTGTAAAGTTTGTGACAATATATATGCGAGTGGGAACTACACCATACGGGGTCTCGCATCCAAGCTTCCACCTCATTTTATCTTTCCAATCTTCATCTCGAATACATCTGCCCTCCATTGCTTGCATCATTCGGTTTGGTTTAGGTCATCCTTTTTTTCTTTCGTTTTGGGGGTTGCCAGTGAAATATTCTTAATGGCTACCGTTCCTCTGGGATTCGTCTCAAATATATCCATACCAATTCAACTTCCTACCTTGTATTGTATCTATGATATTTAGTGATGTAACCCCCATTACTTCCCGAATGTATTCATTTCATATCCTTTCTGTTCTTGTCACACCACAACTGCTGAAAAAATATTTACTTGCAAAAAGAAACGAACTCACAGCAGACTCTGCGGCTGATATGATCCTTTTTGATAAAACAGTGCATAAAACAAGACTAATCACTTTTCAGAAGAATAAACTCATTATACGCCACTTATCAAGGAAATTGGACAGCTTTACTTGAAAATTCGAATGCACCATCATGTGAGAACTCTCAATGACGAATTGCACAGAGAACGAATCGGAGCAAGAAATCATAAAATCGTTATATTCGACGGACAATAATTTAATTCTGGTTCGGAACTGTTTCGTAATTTGTATTAGCCACATAAATGTATTACGACGTAATGTAAAGATACCAGTTATTACAAAAAAGAAGTGATGCAATATTTATTTCTGCCCATTAACGTAAAAAAATATTTGCTTGCGGCACAACAGTGGCTAGAGTTAGTGGTTATTAATGGGGGTGGGGGTGCTGCCACGCTCTACTTAGCCTTCAGCGGGGGCTGCCGCTTCTATTCTATTCTATGTTCTGTGGTTAGCGCTGAGTAATTGGCGTTAACTGAAGACGTGTTTAATTATTTTTCTTATTTTGACTTGTTTTCATTATTAACTAATCCTTCCTCACAATTGATCAGTCAGGACCCCAAATATACCACATTTCCAGCATCTTATGCTTGGCTCAATTACTTGCGAGTCCTGGAAAAACAGAACATTATACGTAAGAACTGTGTCTTAAAACGTGTTGTCCTTAAACCAACAATACACAAAAAACATGATTTTCAAAGGTACAGAAATAACCTAAGTTATAAAAAAATACTTGAACACAAACCTTCTGTTCTGGATTTCTTCTTGAGAATATTGAAGAAATCCACATTGTCAATTTCGTCATGGACTTTACTTTGTGTTCGTCCCCATTGGTCTGTTGCCGATGACCATGATCCTGAATCCACGTCGGATTTACATTTCTGAGCAGCTGCATCAATGCTTGCGTAGCCTTCATAGTCCACAAGACCCTACATAAATAATGATAAATATATTGTAACGGAACACAGGCATGACACGTCCGACTGGCCCTCATTTATCCACCATGAGGTTTCTACCCTAAAGCCCCGTCCACACTTGCGAGCACGAACCGAGCAACAAGCTGAAACTTGCTCGGTTCGGCGTTCTAGTGGCAGCGAACACGCGCGAGCCGAGCGGCCTACGAACACGAGCCACTAGAAAGGAGTCGATCATCATCTTTGAAGACATTATACTCCAAGCAGCGACGGTAGCAACCAGCAAGAGATTTGATTGTAAGGAACGAGCCGAGGAAAGATTTATTAAACGCAACATATAGGAAGCGGGTAATTTTTTTATTTATATTGCGATGTAATGTAATAGAAAACAACTTATAATTTTTTTTAAATGATAACTTAATTATAGTAATTTCTTTTTACAATTTCGAAATTCATTTCATTTAATAATACTGATGTTAATAAAACCACATCTAAAGTTTAGTGTTCTTACAATTATTTGTCACGTGCTATCGTGTTTCTATACGGAAGGATAATTTCACATCTTTCATTGTTAATGTATTTAGGGCATAATTGCACCTGCCTTGATGATACAAAAATTCTTATGTATTACTTTTAACTATTGTTACATTTACAAATTAATGTGATCGAGCAGTAGCGGTTGAAATACATTAGAGTAATCCAGATTTTCAAGCTTTCATCCTTTTTTAGATAATTGTAAAAAATTAAACACGTGTAATACATATTTTAAAATATTTTTACTTATACATGAAAGAAATTTAGGATTAATATCCAATCGTAAATATAGATAGCTATTAATTGAACTCACCCTGTATAATACTTCATGACATGGCAATTAAAGTAACAAGGAAAATTGCCTCATTATGTGAAGTATTTTCAAAATAAATTTGACTATGGATTCTATGATTTTGTGAGAGGTGCGAAGTTTGTTTCAGTTTTATGCCTTAATTCCCATAAAGCTGGATGGCTCCTAACAGCATCGGTAAATTTCAGAGTCCGCTCTTGGTACCAATTCCAATCCGACGTCATCATCATCATCTTGAAGTTATATCGCAAATGATCGAGACAATCACATAACACAAGCCACGGTGCTATGCTCTCTGTTACTAGCCAAAGAGCTCAGCTCGGTTCGGCTCGTCTGTCATCCACACTACGACGCACAGAGGCGAACCGAGCATTCCTTTGATGTTTCGTCAAAATACCGACAACAGATGGAAAACACGGCGAGCAACCCTGGCTGATCTAGCGCATCCGTTGCTCGCAAGTGTGGACGGGGCTTAAGAATCTCTGACCGTCGTCGGCCGTTTTAGTATTTGACTAGCAGAGGGCAGCGTGGAGTTAGAGGGGAGCTGGGAGCGCTAGTCTTTTCATCTTGGTCATCTTGCAGGGCTGCTCTCTGATGAAAACTGCCGTCAGAAAATAAAAATATTCGTTGAACTTTTAAATGTTTTATTTTCGTTTTTTTCAAATAAAACTTTGTTAATTTTTTTTCCGTCTACAACCCGAGAGGTCAAATTGAATTATCTTTTCTAAAGGAACTAAGTTTCTGCAATTTCAAATAAAGTAGCTGGATTGGAAGCTTAAATATTTGTGCAAAGGATGTGATGACAAGGACATTTTCAATGCCTATGAGATAGGCCTCTTTTACTACGCCCTTTCGGATAAGATCTTATGTTTTAATGGTATAAAATGTAATGGCAGGAAAATTTCGAAAAAGCTGCTCACTCTTTCGATGTGATCCATCATGCTGAGAGACTCCTACATGTTTCAAGAACATTAATATACGAAACTTAGGAAAGCGTAGTTTACCACTGAGATGATGAGAGATTACTTGTTGGAGCTAGACAAAAAAGTGAAAAATAATTCTGCTCATGGACAATGCTACTTCCAATCTTGTTGATTTTAAGCTCAAACATGTTAATTTAATTTTCTTGCCTCCTAACACCTTCGAAGCCACGAATTTCCTTTAAGAGGGTTTTAATGCTTGTGAAACGATGTATTAGCCTTCTTTTGCTTTTGATTATCTGCAACTTTAAAGTACCATACAGAAAGCTGCTTCTGAGACACGCGGTTTCACAGATTGACTTCTGCAAATCCTTGGAAGAGTTGGCAAAATCAGTATCTATTTCGGATGAAACTTTCTGGATTATGTCAGCCCTTTGAAAAGTGGAACGTGAGTGCCTTCTAAAATGTTGTCAAGAGGCGTGGTTTTTAAGTACAAGCAAAGTGGAAACCAAAAGTACAACTACAAAAAAAGGGAAAGGAACTAGCTCTTCTAGTAGCCAATTTTTATTCAAATGTCAGTATTGAAGAGTGTCAAGATCCACGACCACTTATCCATTAAGTACGAAAACCTGCATACATCCCATTTCATTCATTGGAACATTACTAAAGCACTGACTATTTCTAAAGGTGATGACGAAGAATCACCAATGGAAGATTGAAAAAATAAATATTATTTGGAAGCGACAGCGAACAATTAAATCAGTTCTTTCAACAATTATTCCCAGGGACTAGCTAAGTTAAATCCAATGAAGATTCACCTTTGAAAAGAGGTTTATTGTGTAAAAAAGAGAAGTCAAATTGCTTAACAAATTTTTTCAAGTACAGTAGTAACTAAAATAATTTAGCAACAATGTATTGTATTTTTGGACTGTTTAATTCAAGATAAAAAGATTAGCGCACTAGTAAAAGGCAAAATAGTAAATCATTATTCTTTTATAAAATTTTTAAAAATTAAAATTAAAATTGGAGCCGTAATTTTCAATCAAACGTCAATCATAAGTGGAAAAACTTTTTTATATAAAGGCGGTCCTCGTCAATAACGGACAAAACTTTCGGACCTGTGAGTTTTCGCTTTTCGGAGGTACCATGGTACCACAACGGATAATCGAGGCCAAATTCATGTGTGGGTCATTGAAACACAATTTCAGTATTTAGTAAAAAATATAATAAGACCTTTCGGTGTACATGCACCATAATCAACAATTATTCACCTGCATCTCGATTGGCAGTTCAAGTCCGTCTGTTTTTCATCGCATCAGACACGAGTCATACTGTAATAATGTAATATTATTTACTGAGAGGGGGAGGGTGAATTTAGTCATTTTAATCGTGATAAATTTATTAAGTTAAATTGAAACAAAATTTATTAACTGGAATTGCAATAAATACAAAATTTGGGGTCCAGTAAATTACCTCAGCTAGCTTAAATTGCATTTAGTAAGACTCAATCTATTTAAAAGTCATTTGTGTGGGCTTTTCGGACAGCAGAAAATCAGACATACGCACCGGCGATTAATTTGGACTGCCGTGTCTTGCTTCCGGGTCTCCGTATTTTGGACCGGCTGCTTCCTCTGTTCGCTTTGACTTGGTTACCTGGGGCTGGCTTCTAGGAATCGGTCGCACCCAGAGGTTTTGTTCTCGACCACAGCAAATAACGTGAACGTTATTTCACCTTCCGCCGTCTTCTCTCAGTCTCGAGATTCAAAACCAACTTTTCCCATTCTTCTCCACCTTCCTACTTCAAACTTAATTCCTGACTGATTCTTTGGAGGTTCCTTCCCAACCTCTTCCTCCTCCTCCTGCGAAGATTATGTCGGGGATGAACAATAAATAAAACTCGTATTCGTCTCACAACTTGTATTTATTTATAAATTAACATACGCTCATAAAATACAACGTCTCCTCTTTCTCCACAGATATCTCACTCCCCAAAGTGTCTTTGCATTTAAGGTCATTGGTCCTCCACATCCTCCCCACCCTGGTCGATTTCCAATGGTACGACCAGCTGGACAGGTCTTGTTAATTCTTTTCCCTCTGGAGTGCAAAGAATGACTGTGCGCACGAGTCCATCTCTTCCTGCCCGCAGTTCTTGTACTCGCACCTTCTTCCACATGTGACGTGGCTTTAAATCTTCTTGGTGCAGAACGACGTCGCCTACTCGAATATTCGTCCTCTTGTTTTGTTGCCGTACTTGAGCAGAAGATATTCTTTTGTCCAACGTTTCCAGAAGTCATCTTCCATTTTCTGGCACTTTCTAAAAGTTTTCAGGAATGATATTTTCGATGGTTCTGGCCCTGTTGGAAGCGAAGTAAGTCGTTCACCTACGAGGAAATAAGCCGGTGTCAGAACATCGCCGTTGGATTCATCTTGAGTCAGTGGTCTAGAGTTTAGTGCAGCTTCAATGCTGATGAGTACAGTTCTCAGTTCCTCCTCGTCGCACCTTCCGGAGACATCTTTTGGTGCAACCAACCAATCTCTCCACTGAGCTGCACGTGGAGCAATAAATTTACAAGTTACTGCGTGGGACGAAAGAAATTGGTGTGCTTTACTTGACGAAATGGATGTCCATAGATCAGACAGCTCGCGATTCACTGAATGAAATGTGTGGGCGTTATCGCTATATATAATGTGTGGGAGTCCGCGTCTGCCAATGAACCTCTGGAGTGTTTGCACAAATCGCTCAGTCGTCATATCGCTACAAAGCTCGAGATGAATGGCTCGTGTAGTTGCACACGTAAATAAGGCTATATAGCTTTTCCTTGTACAATTTTTTGCTTTGACGTAGAGTGGGCCAGCAAAGTCCACTCCAGTAACTTGGAATGGCTTTGAAATTGTTATGCGTTGGAATGGAAGTGGGGCCTCTGCCACTTGTCCGTAGATGTTTCGTGCCATCTTACACGTCATACAACGGTAAATTACTCTCTTTATAGCTCTACGGGCACGTAGTATCCAGCTCAGATGAAACAATGCCAACGCCCAAGTGATGAAGGCGAACATGAGTATGTTTAATTAATAACAAATTGAAATAATGCTGTCAGTCTTAAAATAATTGGGTGAATTTTTTCACGTGTCAGTTCGGCGAGTTGCAGGCGACCGCCGAGACGCATTATTCCATCGTCCAGGAAAGGGTTGAAACACTTTACCCTCGATCTGTCAGGTAATTTGACGCCTCGCTTTAGGGCGTCAATTTCAGATGGAAAACTTTCTATCTGCGCCACCTTAATCCAGTAATTACCTGCAGAAGTAATTTCTTCTGCCGTAAGTTCCCCTCTTGGGTGATCTCTATGACGAAGTACTGTCGGTACGCGCAGGACCCAGGCCGTAACACGCATTAATTTCTTGAAGGAGCTGAATCTCGCAACGTCAATGATGGGATCTATTGTTGGTGTGAGAAAGACCTGTTGAGTGGGTGGTTTAGCTTCAGGAACTGCACCTACAGTCGAAGAATTGCATGGCCACTGGGAAGGCTCCTTGGATAACCAAGATGGTCCATGCCACCCATTTTCAAGTCCAAGTAATTGTCTGCCGTAACTCCTCTTGATAGATGATCAGCAGGATTGTCATCTTCGATGTCAATAAAGTTGGCAATATTTGCATCAGCCGGTGTGCCTGAACCCTTCCCACTAAATATCCAATCCAATCGAGATGGGATCAAAACCATTGTAGGTGAAAGGCGGATCGGCGCAGTATCTTTGACAATAAGGATCTCAATGGGAAGGTCTTTTGAATTGTCCGTGGGATCAGCTAATTGTAGTGTCTTAGTCAGCACCAGACGTATTATGTCGTGGGGAGCCGTCGGCTGTGGTGAGAAATAAGCTAGAATCGCACCAAATTCCTCTTACTGCAAATGGAACCAGTTTGCGATGATTGGAATTCGGGGTTGATGTTTCAAATCCAGTGACGGCTAACGAGCGATCTCCAATGATGTCTAGCTTGAGTTCTGAAATTAGGGATTTACTGATAAAACTCGTCTGACTTCCCCCGTCCAAGACGCATCGCGTGAGTTTCTTTAACCCGGTCGGGCCTGAAATCCAAATTCTGGCCGTTTAAAGATGCGTGAATCCCATCGGAGTGATGTTTATTTTACCGACACTAACTGATGTTTCCAATTTTGTATCACAAATGGACACATTTGCAATTCGTGCAGAAAACTTTATTCTTTTGTAGCAGTCTTTCACACTGTGGCCACGAACACAGAAAACAACGTTTGGCAGTTTTTAATTTTTCTATGTGTGCATTTATGTTCTGAATTTTTGATCAATTCTGTGCTCAGTGGTCCTGTGATTCACAGAAGACACAGAATTTTGCGTTTGTTTTCTTATTGTGTCTGGGAGTCTTCTTGCTAACATTTAAAGTTCCTGTATTCGGTGTGGACAGGCCTATATCTAACGTAGATGAAAAATTTCCTCGTATTTTCTGTGTGATCATAGCTCCTTCACCTTCTTGATTGAGGAAGTCCATGAGCTGCGTGATAATGCTTTCCAAGATCTTCTCCCATTTAGAATAAATAATCCACCTGCGGCAAATATCGACGGCAAAGGCGCGTAAAAGTTTTGGGATTAACATTCGACCATAATAATCTACGTTTTCACTCAAAGCTTTTAGCGCATTAATGCGTCGATTACACTCAATGAATGTATTGTTCAACGAGTCGGGAGTAGCATGCAGTATTGGCTTGTGGCGTACTCTATTGTTTTGTTGGGCACCAGACTGGAAGACCTTGTTGCCATTTTGTACGTATATAATAAAGGAGGGGAGTTAAATGATTATTAGAATGATTTAAATAACATAAAGATTTATTTTAAAAGTAAATTTTGGTGGACCGATCCTACTCAATTATTTATACATTTTATTCTAATAATGGCTAGTCAGCTATGAAATCTTAAATCTCGAGTTGACCGTGGGATAAATTTGGTCTAGAAAAATGACGGATTTACGAAGTCTGCGTAATTACGAGAATGTTAAGCACTACCATGAGTGGAACTTATCTGTTGTTTCCCCTTGGCGACGTCGTGTAGTCAGCCTGTCTGGTATCTCATGGACCCTGGCGGACCGTCGACTTCGGTGGTTTGCCAGCGAAAAGATGGCGACTGCTCTCTGTAGTGTCATCGACCGTCGTCTTCGAAGTTTTGCCAGTGACTGCCTTTCCTTTCCGCTTTCATGCCCTTTTAAATGATTTTGGGGCAGTCGCGCTTCTTAAAGGCATAAAACTCAACAACTTTCCATCGCCAGTGCATCTCTCTGGGGTGTGTCCCACATGTTTCACATTGGTCACCCTCGTGCGTCCGATGATTCTGAAGAGGCCCGACGCCATGGGAGGTCCGTTTCTGTGATTCTGCAGGCTTGTCATTTACTACCTCCAGATGTTCAACCCCGGGGTCTGGACGTTCCTTACATTCCACATGGTAGTTCTTAGCATCTCATGATAACTCACTCGATTCACTGTATAAAACTCAGTTTTAATTAAGTGCCTATACTTAATAACGCACTACAGACTTAAGATTTTCAAGAATGTCACGATGTATTATCCTGTTTTTGTCTCCATATCGTGATACCAGGATTCGTTTTGTTTCCTCGTACGTCTTCGCTGATATTGCAATGCCATGGACTAAATCTTTGGGCTCGTCTTCAAGATAGCTACGTAAATATACGTGTTTGTTAATACTGGAAATTGATGGGTTGTTGGGCTGAAATTGTTCTCAGAATCTCGACCACTTCTCTACGTCTCCTGAAAATGGCTCTATTTGGATGGAAGGCAGTGTCGCCGAATTTGTAACTGATGACGTCATTGGTGTAGCTGCTATGGATGAATTTAAATTTATGTTTGATGTGGTGGTATTTAATTTAGTATAAATTATACGAGTGGCCTTTAGGATGGCCTTCTTCGCAACGTCAATGTAGTCCTCACATATAGTTACGTCAGATTCATATTCTCCATCGGATGGCAGATCGTATATCCAATCATCAAATTTAACGAGTCTATCCAATGCGTCTTGGTCTGATTAATCCTCCTTATTTATCTTGCCACTAAATTGGTAACATTTCTTCTCTTATTCATCTGTTTCCTTTTCAGAACTGAAAGATTCCTCGGTTGCCATATTTGGAAGGCGGTGAAGAGCAAAAACACCCTTAGTGACAAAATTAGACACGTGTCGGTGTGGTCCTAATCAAGGTCTGTATATTTACAGACCTTGGTCCTAATACGTCCTAATGCTCTTTAGGTTGCTAGCGGCGATTGTCGCACATAACCTGAATTTGAAAGCAAAACTTGCTGCACAGCCCGTGTATCGCTACTGATCAAATAAAATGGCAAGTGCCACCTAAATTCATTACAATACAAATACCATTTTCGAATAATATTATTTATTTAAAAATAATACAGTATTGACACATACATTAGACGTGTGCATGTTTGATGATACACACATAATAATTAATGAAAATATAAAACGTCTGTATTTTATGAAAATTATCAAATAAGTAATGAAGTAGTGAATTAACAGACAAAATTGAGTAATGATACTGCAAACCGTGTTGCTTTTGTCACATATAAATTCGTAGAGAATTAAGAATAACATACAGTACAATCCAAGTAAAAAACCCAAAAATTATCTCAAAATGTAAAGTATGTACTGATGAACTACATAGTTTAAGTACACTTATTACTCCTGTGATGCATATTTTTAACTTATAACATTAAATTTGTCATGATTTATTGTTTTATAAATTGTAACTAACTTATGATATACAAAAAATGTCGTTAGTTACATCATACGTAAGTAACTTTATGTATCTTCTATATTTCAATCAAGCCATTATATTAATGCATTTAAATGTATTGTATTTGTAGAATTTTAATTTTATAAAATTTATTAATGAATATATTTTTGACTTTCAAAAGATTATATAATATTTTAAAATTTTTGTGTTTACAAAATATTTCTTCATAGTATGTATTGCAGTATCATTATATGTTGACGTACTTACAGTGTTAAGAAGGAAAGGTGCCCAAGTTAGTACTGAGTCAATGGGGGAAATCCATGAATCACCCAAAGCAACTCCCTCAAGTGGTACAGTGACAGTTCCAGCTTTAACGGCCTGAAAAATAATATTCAGTGCATTTTAGGTATAAGTTGCTCTTTTAGGATAATCTTTTCTACAACCTTTATGAATCCAACACACATTTTATTGGACTCTAGCTAGTGCCCGGGATATAGCCTGGTACGGTAAGAATATAGACTGCGTAATTCGATTTAAACCCTTCCCCCTTCTTAGCGGCTGAATTGCAAGTTTTTTGTCAGATCCAGACTCAAACTACACCGTTTTCGACACCAAACTCGATAATTTTCTTGTTGTTTTCAAGTGAAACCTGTCTACCCTCACCCCTATGAATTCTCCCCTTCCACCCTGGAAGAGATTTCGATTGTATGAAAACACTGTAAAAGTAATTGACCCCGAAAAGTATTTATTTGACGGAAATATCGGTTGTTTTTGCATATTTAATAATTTCCGCCCTATCCACGTCTTATCCCAACAGTGCTGCAAAAAATTGGCGGAAGCTGCTTCACACGCTTCGATTTGTATGCGGAACATACAAATAAAATTTGAGCTCTTCACTCGTAAATATTGATATAATTTATAAGACTAAGATAGTTGATCTATCTATTTGGTCTGTTCATCGTGAAATAACTTGTTAATATAATGAAGTATTCTTTAAGTAAAAATATGACGTAATTACTTAAAAAAAAATGCACGAAAATGTTTCTGTCTCGATATATACGTAAAGACGACGCGATGGGCGTCAACTTTATCTCAAACTATATTAAGTGAAACTGACATATACTTTGAATGTTTGATGATATTTCATTTAATAATAATTTTTGGGGGAGGGGGGATTCACGCTACATGAGGGTGATCCTGAAAGAGGCAACCCCCCTTTAATAAGGGGAAAGTGAGTTAAAAGTTGTGGGGAAGTGGTAGTTAGGGCAAGGTAGTCAAGGGTTCACTAGGGCCTCAAGGCTATAGTTTAAAGGTGCTACCCGGTTTTCCCCTAAAGAGATGCAGAGAAAACCCTAGAAAGCATGTACCAGGTAGGTCGGGCTATTGGGTACTATTCTCACGCTCTTCTGAATTACGGGAGATGAGTTTGTAGTGTCCACGCCTTCTCTAGTTTTTGGAAGCAGTTAGCCGATTGATCGAATGCGATCAGCTGACTCTTACCGTATGCCCAAGCTCTTCGACTCCAGTACATACACCTCCTAAAATCGATGAAAAAACTAAAGAGAATACGAAGGCATCTCCAAGCAGTCAGGTGGGGAGAAATACCTGCGAGAGAAAACTCCAACAGGCACCCTTACGCCCCACTTAATAATTCAATTAATTTATGTCTCTTAAGGATGAATAGTGTAATATCTACTGCATGTTTTATTTATATGTAGTTGAGTACTCTCTGCGTTGCCCGAGTATTCAATTATATTAGCGGTATTCCAAAACCTCAGACTGAAGTACAACTTAATTCACACTGGTTATCGGATAAATAAGACTATGTTAATCAAATAGTTATTAATGTCTGTAAGTTTAATAAGTTTAACAAACTGCATTACTCTGACATTCCACAAACCTTTACACGATTCTCTGAAAACCATATTCCACTCCTACAACATCAAGCTCATAGCTAAATCATTTATCCACTATTGTAAAACATTTGAAAGACCCAGTTGTTCAAAACAAAATTCACAATGTAGTATATAATTAAATTGCAATGACTGTCCTTGTGTATACATAGGTCAAACAAAAACGAGCCTTCAGCACCAGAATCAAGGAACACAGATCCAATATTAAGCTTTCACAAGACGAATTATCCGTTATTTAAAAACATATGTTAGATTCTAATCACTCTATTAACTGGTATAATTTCCCAATTTTAGACGAAGACAGTAACTAACATCCCGATTAGTTTCAGAAATGCTTCACATTAAAAACAACACTCTGGATGTAAAAACGGACACGGATTTGCCCAGTAGTATAAATAATATCTTAATTCATAAAATGTAATGTATCAAATGTTATCTTTGCCTTTTTTTAAAAAAAATTGTCTTTTGGTTCTTTAATACTGTATTCTTTTCCTCCACTGTAATATCTTTGGAATGTTATAATTTTTGTGCATTGTTATTCAGTTCAACGTGAAGATGGTAAATCAGGACCAAAACATGTAGGTGTTATTAAATTATAGTTTATGTTTCACTAATTTTTTGTTTTTAGCCTTATTTAAACCTATATTATGATAATCGTCCATTACTGTAAAATTCACATAATTGAAATTATGTTTTATTAATTAAGAAATTCTGATTACTAATTCAGCAGTATTTGAGAAATGTCATTGAATTTGCCAAGTGACTGGCTAAACTAAAATTAAAACTGAAAATTGTCTAGTCAACATAAATACGAAAACTAACAAAATCCCGTCCATGCATCGATTTTAACACCACTTTACTAAATGGTCAACGATAAAAAAGCAATTCCAAAACAAATTTGTTTAAAAATAGTTTTAAAGGCTTCATTAATAATTCTTACTCTGTCTAGTTGAAGTGCAAATTCCGCTGCCATCTTTCCTCCGTATGATTCAGAGAATATGTATAAGGGGACCTGTTGAAACTCTGGGTAGAGATCAAGGAAAGCTCTTGTAAAATTGACAAGGTCTGAAGCAATCTCAGCATTGGTAGTCGTGAGGAGACTTGGCCGGTCAACATAGCTAAATCCAGCTCCTACAGGGTTGTCGATGAAGAGGACGTTCACCCGGTGGACCTGGAACCCAACTCTGTTAAGAGTTGCACGAGAGTAATACTGGGGACTTGGTATGCCAGTGCTCACCCAAGAAGATGCACGCTCGTTAAGGTTGAGGTCAAGAACGCCCAGCTCCTCGAAGTTGCCATAGCCTGTGCTAGAGGCTCCTGGACCACCCTGCAGCCAGATGACCAGAGGGCGCGTGGTGTGGTCTGCGGTGGCCGTAGTGTAGTACAGCCAGTAGAACATGTGTGCACCAGGACGAACTTCCACATAGCCCCAGTCCTGCTTTCCAGGCCCAACACCTGACCGCCCTGAAAATACATCCACACATTCACACCACACACTACTTTGAACGAATGGAAGGACACCAAAATAGGCTAATAATCGAAATAATCTACCCCCCTGAAACACAGAGAAGACTTATATTTGATACAGGAGAAGCATACAGATAATAGTCAAACAAAATACATCATTGAACGATTACCCTAATCACGTTTTAAAGAATACTTGTATACAATTTACTTATTGCATTGTACTGTCGCCAATGCAGATTGTAAATTAACAATTTAAATTAAAAACCATTCTTCCGGTTAATATACAGCACCCCATTCCTTATAATTCAGTTCACAACTGTCTGAGGTTTTTATGTTTATAACTAAAGCTAGGAGACAAACGATCGATGGATAAAAATAAATGAAGGCAATAAGCATGAAGGCAACACCATTATTTGTATGTTGATGGAGGTATACAGAAACCAGAGTATAATCACTCGTATCTTCAACGATGTAAGTGATACTGAACGGGTTTTGAAAAATGAAACTAAAATTGTAATATTTTTATCATGATAAAAATAACTAAACATAAATAATATTTAATTAAGATTTTTATTCCTTAACGAAAATCATTTAAAGATAATCTATCCAAAATGTTAATAACCTTTCACTAAATTCTTTACATTTTATTAAAAAATATATTATAAATTCAATAAAATTAAGTCTCCGTTAAAACAGCCTAATAAGAAATTAAAGTTTATAGTTTTTCTTTATTAAGATAACACACAATATAACCTTTTTGACGTGTTTGATAATTATGGCTTTCAGATTATACTTGAATTTCAATACTTTATACGTAATTGAAAATATTAAAGACAAAATTAAGTTATGTATGGCAATTGTGCTATATTGGCCAAGCAAATAGCTAATTAAATCTCGAATTAATTAACATAATTCAATAGAAACTATTCAGTCGTGACCGAACACAATTATTAAGAAAACTAGAAGTAGAGAATCAATTAACAACAAGATTTTTCGTTGTTAATATTAATTGCCAACTACCAAGAATCATGCTTGATGCGTTGTCTGCAACATTAATTTCATCTCCATTGTTTGTGTGTGGCCAGCTAACAATGCTAATAATTTTCTTTAAAAAAATTAAAGTATATAAGTAATTTTTTAGCTCAAATCAGAAACTATGGCAGCGGAATTCGATATAAATGGTGGTGGGAGTGGACTGTATTTTTTGTTGAGATGGGAATTATTCCCCTGCGGAGGTTGGCGACCACACCAAAATGCACAAGTATGTGTTCGAGACTCACCGACTAAATGTTGATGCTGCAGTTCCACGTTGGCTTCTGGCGTGGATGTTGCGAGATCTCTCAAGATGCGATGCGATGCGTTGGTAGAGCTGAACTGACTCCTTAGACTGCCGAAAGCGGAATTATGGCTGAGTCGATGGCTAGCCGAATGTGGAATTACCCACTAGCAGAAAGCCATTGTCTCCGACTAACTGTACGATGGATTAACTGCAGACTGCAGCGCGCAAACAACTGCAGCTCTATACAGCCAAGAGACTCTCATAACACAAAACTGATACATAGTGGCGCGACCATCTCCCCCGGCTTTAGGGTTTTCCTAAAGAAGGAAGAGGAAAAGGGAGTAGGTTTAAAGACGATGGATGACAGATTAAATCGAAAGATTCATCGCGCGGAATTAAATAACAAAATAAATGAACAAGAAACCGAATTACAAAAAAAAAACTATTTCTATGTAACTAAATTAACAATTAAAATATATACACACAAAAAAAAGACGAGAAATGTTACTGACTGGGCAAAGGACAAAGCTTGGCCACAGGTCGTACGTAGGTACCGCTTTGCGTGCGCACACTCGCTACTCTGACAACCCCATCGGAGCCAGGATGAACCTCGTCTATAATAGCTAGAGGCCAAGTGAGTGGCGAACAGTTGTCCGCTTTTATAATTACTATTAGACCTTTCTTAACTGGATTAGAGGGCGTGTTCCATTTTGAGCGAGTTTGCAATTCTGTTAGGTACTCTTTTCGCCAACGATTCCAATAGCCCTGAATTAAGTTGTCTATCAGTTGCTTTCTATTTAATAAATGGAGTTTATCATTAACAAAAGGTGTAGAGTAAAATGTACGTAGCGGACCTAACGTTAAAAAATGAGCTGGAGTTAATGCGGTGGGTTCAGCGGGGTCCGAACTCAAGACTGTAAGAGGCCGTGAATTAAGTACACACTCAATTTGCGTAAGTAATGTGTACATTTCCTCGTAGGTAAGCAATGTGTCTCCAACGACGCGTTTTAGGTGTAGCTTGACGCTACGTATATTAGTTTCCCAGACACCGCCGAAATGAGGCGAGCTTGGCGGATTCATATTCCAATTGATGCCTTGGGATAAAGTCTCGTCATTAAAAGTCTCACGAAAGGTTTTTGATTTGATAAATTTATGTAACTCATCGAAGTGTGTTTTTGCTCCGACAAAATTGGTGCCGTTGTCCGAAAATAAATTTATACAATTGCCACGACGTGAAATAAATCGTTTGAAAGCGCGAATAAACGATTCAGTGCTAAGGTCAACAGCTAATTCCAAATGCACTGCTCTTGTAACGAAACAAGTGAAAAGACAAACATATGCCTTTTCTTTGCGGGCGCCTCTGTGTCTACTTCTGAGAATATTGTAAGGTCCACCATAATCCACGCCTGTATTCATAAAAGGCTTGGCTTCGTTTACTCGAGGCGCTGGTAGAGAAGCCATGAACGGATTTAACGGACGCGGGTTTGCTTTGAAACATTTGTTACAGCTTCGAAAACGCTTTCGTATTATATCACGACCCGACATTATCCAAAATTTTTGTCGCAATAATGATAGTAAAAGTTGCGGTCCAGGATGCAAAAATTTACGATGATAACTGTCTATAATCATCTCTGTAAGGCGATGATTTTTAGGCAGCAGTATGGGATGTTTAGCATCAAAGGCCAGTGAAGATTTACTTAAACGTCCGCCTACACGTAGTAAACTGTGTTCATCGATGAACGGAGAGTACGGTAAGAAGGACTTTGGGACAGTGCGGCTTGATTTAATTGCAGAGATGACATCTTTGTAAACATGCGACTGGAGGAAACGTATAATAGTCGTTTCTGCTTCTTTCAAATGTTCAGACTTCATAAATTCCGAACGTGGAAGTCTGCGAGTGAATCGTAAGATGTATACGCTGACGCGTAATAATTTCTCCCATGAGGACACGCGGTTTGCAAGTTGAAGGAAAAGATTTACTTCTTCAGTTGCGGCGCAGACAACAAGTGACGTATTAGCGGTTTTATACTCTAAAAGTTTCTCCTCAGCTACCTCATCAAATGTGAACCTATGTAGAGGCCATGCCGCGGGATCTTCACGAGTCCATGATGGACCGCTCATCCACAGTGGATGATCGAGAAGCTGTGCGGGAGTCAAGCCCCTAGAGATGCAGTCGCTAGGGTTTTGTTTTCCGTCGACATGGAAAAAATGTCGAGGCGCGAGATACTCTTGTATCTTGGAAATTCGATTTGCTACGAAAGTGTCAAATCGATGCGGGGATGAATGTGTCCAGTGTAAAGCTACGGACGAATCAGTGAAAGCAAATACGTCATCTACTTTACAACGGGCCGTTATAGAATCGCGGATGAAACCAAGTAGCTGTGCCATAATCAGAACAGAGCATAATTCTAGCCTGGCCAAGGAGACAGTACGAGTCGGCGCGACGCGGCTCTTCGCCATTGCCAGCGTAACGTGATTACTTCGGCCTGGAAACACAACGCATACATAAACGACGGCTCCATAGGCCTTCTCGCTTGCATCAGAAAAACCTAATAAGAAAACACGGTGTGTATCAGGATCGATTCCGAAAAATCGTGGTATTTGAAAATTATTTAAGAGCGGTAATTCCTTAATAAAAGTTTTCCACGCGGTACAAATATGCTCAGGTGGTGGTTCGTCCCAGCCGACGTTAGAGAGCCATAAGGACTGAATTAACAGTTTCGCATATAAAACCACTGGAGCACAAAACCCGTTTATATCCCAGAGTTTAGCTATGGTTGACAACATGAGACGCTTAGTACATTCAGGTCGCGGAGAAAAATTGATAGTGACGCGGAAAACGTCTTCGCGTGGACACCACGTGAGCCCCAAAATTTTAAGTGAATCGTCATTGTCAAATGTAACACAACTTGACAAGCGATTTTCGGGCGGAATCGCGTTGAGAACTTCTTCCGAGTTGCTAACGAATTTAACTAAATTAAATCCGCCAAGTTCGAACAGCTTGATCAAGTCCTGCGCTAAGCTTGCACCATCGTCCGTCGAACGAGTGGATATGCACAAATCATCCATGTAGATGTAATTAGATGCTACATCGGCTGCGAGCGGTAAATTGTTTCGTTGCTCCTCAGCCAGCTGCCGCACAGCTCGCATTGCGAGATACGGACTGCAGCGAAGACCGAAACAAACGCGGGTAAAATTATATAATTGTACGTCGTTTTCTTCTTCGAATCTATAAAGTACATTCAAAAATCGACGATCTGAATCGCGAATTATTAAATTTAAAAACATTTGTTTAATATCGGCCGTAAAAGCTATTTTGTAAAGTCTAAAATTTAATATAATAGCAGTGAGATCAGTTTGTAAATTGGGACCCGAATGTAAACAATCGTTTAACGAAATACCTGATGTAGACTTATGACTGGCGTTTAGTACTATGCGAAGCTTTGTGGTGAGCTTGTCTAGGCGACATACACCGTGATGAGGTATCACATAGTATGGATCGTTCTGGTTGAGTGGAGGTGCGAGTTCGATAACTCCACTTTCTATATATTCGCGGAATACCTTATCGTAATTCTTACGTAAATCAGCGTTTGAATTAAATTTTCTTTCTAAAAGGCGATAGCATCGGTGCGCTGAAACTAACGAATCTCCCAAACATGAAGGGTTTCTGCTGAACGGTAACGCTGTTACGAAGCGACCATTGTTGTCGCGGCAAGTGTTGGTAAGGAACAACTGTTCACAATGGCGCTCGGCGGGGGATAAATGTGTTTTAGACGGTACTTCTTGTAATGACCAAAACCGAGTTACTAAATGGTCGAGCGAATCTTCAGCCGATGAGAAAAATGCGTACGTTGACGCCGGAATTTGTAAGTATTTATCATAAATGTTTTCTACTGAACCTAAAACTATAAATCCGAAAGCGGTCTCCAGAGCGTCAGGTTTCCCTGGAGGTCCGACTACCTTACCAGGACGCAGAATCTCAGCAAAAACTTCTGACCCGAGTATCAAATCCACTGGACCGGGTAAATAAAATTCCGGGTCAGCGAAAACGACATTATTTAAATAAAGGAGTGGTTTCGTATCTATTCTTGTCGAAGGAAGATCGTCAGATATTTGATTTAGAATCAAGGGTCTAATGTGTAGCTTGAAATCAGAGTCGTAGTGCGAGACTAAAGTTAACTCTGTAAAAGTACCTATCTCTTGTGTCTCACAATTACCGATACCTTTTATTGAAAGAGGATTATTCGTGATTTGTGTTTTGAGGCCTAACATTTTACTACATTTTTTCGTTATAAAATGATTTTGTGAACCGGAGTCTATCAATATTCGAATTTGTTTGTATGAACCGTCCTTACAAACAACATAAACACGTGCGGTGCCTAACAAAACGTTTCTATAGCCCTGTGACGCAGTCGCTGAACTGGACATCGCGCATATTACATCATTCGGCTTATTATTATTAGCGGACGCCGAATGAACTTGTGTGGCAGACTGCACACTCGTAAATCTACGCTCGTCATGCGTCCCTTGGTTAGGGCAGGCAACGTCCTGCGCGACAGTATTGTTAGAATGAGAGGAAAGGTTTTTTGTTTCAGGCCTCATCCGGTTACTGCTAGAAATATTACCATTTTCGCTCCAATGTAACATCGAATGATGATATCTCGAATTACAATGTTTGCAAACCTTAGTGGACTTACAAACCGATGCGGTATGTTGTAAACTGAGGCAGTTTACGCACGATTTGTTACGTTTAATAATGTCATATCGTTCACGCGGACTCATATTCTGAAATTTGGAGCAATCATAAAAATGATTGTGACTTTTTGATGCGCAAACGGGACATGCGGAATTATTTTTAACGAAAAATGATTTGACTACGTTTTTTGAGATCGACGGGGAACTTGAATTAAACTTTGGTTTAGAATTGAATGATCCGTGACGCTGTAAGATTTTAATTTGATCTCGGATAAAGGAAAGTAAATCGTCGAGTTTTGGAATTCCAGAATTACGTCTTTCCATTTCGAATGCTCGCGTAGTTTCATTGTCAATTTTTCTCAGCGCTATGTATAATAAAATGAAGTCGCTTAAATCACCTAATCCTAAGTTTTTCAATGCGGAAACAGAAGCAAAGTTATCTATGAAATTTTCTAATTGAGATGCAGAAGAAAGCGATTTGTAATTAAATATAGTGTCCAGGTAAACCGTCGCCAGTAACCTTTTGTCTTCGTATTTAGAGACTAGAGCGTTAAATATAATTTCGTAATTATCGGGTGCTGGCGTTATGCCCGCGAACGCAGATAACGCTTTGCCCGTCAACTTGCCGATTAAATAGTACAACTTATCTGATGACGTCAAATTTGAATTATTATGGACAGTGTCGACGAAACTGGAATAGAACAGCGGCCAGTTCCGTGGTTCACCGTCAAACCCTTTGAGTTCTATCGGCGGAAGTCTAGGCTTATTGGAATGTAATTCCTGGCTAGTATTAGCGTTATTACCGTTACCGACTTGTCCGATGTTCACTGATTTATGAGGAATTTGTCTTTTTATATGGCAATATAAATCCTCAAATGCGTTAAGTTTGCTAAAGTCGGGCCTATACTTGGAATAAATCTCTAAATGAAGCAGGTTTAATTCGTCCAAAACATTTTCAAAACTACTTCGTAATGTGTCCAACCCGGTTATTTGAGACAAAAAAAGTTCAATAGTATCCTCGTCCAAATTACATGACATGTTGTAAATACTTTGAACGCGTTCAAAGTATACGGACAGTTTCGCTTCCAGAATAATTACTTGATTATTTTGCGACGATGTCATTTTTACGACTTCTATTGCAACCCAACGAAATGACTACCGTATGATATATAAAATAAAGAAATAAGGCGATACGGTAATGCGTATGATATTTAAAAATAATACTTAATGCGATAGTTAAGAAAGGCGTAACAGTAATGCGTGTGATATTTAAAATTAAAGAACAATTAATGCTATTATTAAGAAGGCATAACAGCGATGCGTAAATAAAAATATGAAAGTACTTTGTAACAGCACTAATGCAATGCGGTAAATAGACAGGATACGTTCTATGTTTCATGCAATCAAAATGCCGGCGCGAGCGATGAAACTTCTCGAAATAAAATGCAAATGCGGAATAATTAAAGATTTAATGAAAAGGTTTCAAAAATCCGGTTCAGTAGGACCAATAAATGGTGGGAGTGGACTGTATTTTTTGGTTGAGATGGGAATTATTCCCCTGCGGAGGTTGGCGACCACACCAAAATGCACAAGTATGTGTTCGAGACTCACCGACTAAATGTTGATGCTGCTGTTTTACGTTGGCTTCTGGCGTGGATGTTGCGAGATCTCTCAAGATGCGATGCGATGCGTTGGTAGAGCTGAACTGACTCCTTAGACTGCCGAAAGCGGAATTATGGCTGAGTCGATGGCTAGCCGAATGTGGAATTACCCACTAGCAGAAAGCCATTGTCTCCGACTAAATGTACGATGGATTAACTGCAGACTGCAGCGCGCAAACAACTGCAGCTGTATACAGCCAAGAGACTCTCATAACACAAAACTGAT
>CM067377.1:80756134-80993100 GCA_034510155.1 Eucriotettix oculatus | reverse complement strand
TATCCCTTACCACATTATAGAACTTTGAATAATATTTTTATATCTCTGGAGCAGCGGCTGCATCTGTGATGAAGAAAAATGTCTGTGGCATGTGCCAGAAATTTTTAATACAAGAAACTTCACAATCAGAAGTTGATTTGCCACAAAAATTGTGGATTGTTAGTAGAATATTGTGATATGGGTGGGCTTTTGAGACCATCAATACCGGTGTTTCAATTATGTATGGAGGCTGAAAAACACTTCATGTCCCAAATTAATAAAATAAAAAAATATAAGGTAATTACAGACAATAATTTTGTCGAAACAATTTTAACTACATGCAAATATATAGTAATTCCATCATGTTGTCAGGTCAAGGAAAAAAATTAAAAATATTATGTTACAGTTCGTAGTATCGGTTTAAAGAAACACGAAAATAATAAACGTGAATATACTGTGTCATTTGAATCTAAGCCTACTGAAAAATAGCAGAAATTGAAATAAAATTCATTTTTCCTTTTAATAACATTGTAATAATTGTTGTAATTTGATTTTAATTTATTTTAACAAAAAATAAATACCTTTATTTTTAAGAAGTTGTAGCGACATGCATTGAAGTTCAAAGAGTAGCGAAGCAAAGAACTTCAGTGGCTGACGCGCGGAGTGACAGTTCTTTGCCGCAACAATGAATCTAAGTTTTCTGGAGTAGTCTCGGATTTAAATACGTGTAACTATGTACAAACATGAGCTATAGTTAAATAAAACGTTGTAGATGTTATATTATATTATTGCGCGTTATAAATCACATAGCAAATAAGTGTTTAGTTTCTTTTTCTAACCAACTAAAAGTATATTTCGTTTACCATATGTAATGTGTATTTTAATCTTTTACATGTATTAATTAAATTAAGCTCGTAAGGAAATGAATTGAATCACCATATTTTTACTTTTTTTCGAGTTTATTAATTAAAATGTAAAGTCTTGAGCTGAGATAATCGTTGAGAAAATAAATGTATGCCCTCTGGTTCAATCATGCCTTCATTATTTATGTTATTACATAAAAATCAATCCAAAAATATTTCAGGTTTTTCGACTAACACGCGCTTTGTATGTACATGAACTTAATGCAAGAGTAAGGAAAGGCAGTTCCGTAAGATTAAAACTGGCGGACAGCCCGGCCTTATATTAGAGGGGCTCTAGTGTAGCTAGATGGGGATGGAAGGTTTCCTAGGAAGCGTTGTCCGTAAAACTACCTGCGCCCCCAGTTGCATTACATTCACAATCAGTTCTCTGACCTTTTCCTCCACGGTACGGATGTCATTTCAAAGTTAAATGTATATAAAATAGGGACTACAAGTAAAATCACTAGCCATAGTGATTTAATGTTTACGATGCCTTTCAACTTCCTTGGTCCGTTGAAGTAATTTGTAAACATTTCTCAAATGTGAGTGGAATCTACTCTAACACGGATATTGCGATTGAGTTTTCAATGTGTACTTGAAGTGCATTATCAGCATACCTTAACCTGTATATAATATTCAGGTACATGACGTATTTTATTGTATTGCCTGTAGTTTTGTGGTACCAGCCATACGTAAGAAAAACATTCTGAAAAACTGCATACAATTCCAAAAGTATTTTCACTGGTCCATGGAACTCGAGATATTCGACAGTTACAAATCACTTTTGGTAAATCGTGTAGAGTTTGACGTCTTGGACAAAGTTTCATCAAGTTCTCGTGCAAGGCACAAAAGCTTCGTTTCCAGCAATCACATATGGAGCAACATTATTTGTTAAGGCAGTACGTTTGGGTCTGGTGCATTGAATGCATATTTTTAACTTTTTCCTTATTTACCTAACCTCTAGGAAAATAAAATCTGAAATAGCAAGGATTGTTAACGTCTACAGACTTCCTGCACGACTTTTAGTATCCGATTACAGTTAATCGTGTGGTGTAGGCGCTATGCTGATATGTTTTATGTGCTTCTTGTTCTAAAAATTATTAATAAGTGTACCTTTGAATCAGAAGTGACTCTAATTTGTAAATCGTTGGAATAAAACACCTGTTATTATGCAACATCTATTTATCAGTCACATTCTCATAAATAAAACAAATAATGATCAAAAGTCAGAACTTGGAATAACTTAATTAGATACGTTTTGTCCCCCAACTATAGGGAAGTACTCAGGTATTTAATTAATTTTTTTTAAATTTCCTGTTTCTCCTGCAAAGTCCGGGGCCGAAATCTAAAATTGGGAGACGAAACGTAGTCTAATTAAGTTATTCAATTTCTGACTTTTGATCGTTCTTTGTGTTTTATTAAGTCAGATAAATTTAATTTATTTAAGATTCTGATAAAGTTGAATTAATTTTTTATTAAATTATATTACGATTACAGTACAAAAATAATTTAATTAGATTATTTATTATAATTGCTTGTAATTGTGCATAGAATCGATACGTATAGAATATAATAAAATAAAACAGAAGTCCATACTTAGTAAGTAATGAGGATGTGAAGAATTGGCCCGTTGTAACTAATACCAATAGGTAACCTTAATATTTTTCAGGTCTCTGGGATAGTCTTATGCTTGGTATTTTTTCGATGATTGCTCCATTCTTCAAGACTCATTTCCTTTTGTAACAAATACTAAATTTTCTATAATTTTTTCCCTCGCGTGAAGTGCACTTAACTTAAATAAAACGGAAGCATATCTTTTTGTTAATGAAATGGCCAATGTAAAAGCTAAAACGTACGTTAATAATGTAAATAATTTTAGAAGTTTAGTAAAATAATAATATTTGTACTTAAAAATAATTTAATATAATATATCAAACTGTGAATCACACTTAGCTGTCATGTAATGCTCAAACTTAGTAAATTTTAGCTTGCCTGATATCATTTTTCTTGTAATTGTCATTATAATTGATATATTGAATATTTTTAACTAAATGTCAAATACGATAAATGAATGTATCATCGATAGTCCACGAGCTATAATCTCTTCATGATCTATGCCTCACTATCCAACCAATTCATACTTAGCCAAATTCATCAGTTCGGGCAAACGGCGATGCAAAGAACAGTGGTTCATTTACCTCGACACTGACAGCTAGAACACATGACATACAAAGCCAAATGAGAACTTCAAGCGGTCCGTAATAGATGATTACGGAAGACATGTGCATCTTCGTGGAAACGGCCACAAATATAAACAGGTGTATGAATGCTTTGCATAGATCCGAAATCCAGCTCCATTGTATGCCCACAAATAGGACTCATGCTTCTTAAATAATTTTTATTAGTAATTCATTCAGAGTCTCGTGTTCTGTTAATTGCCCTGAGTAAAATTAGCCGTGGTTAATATGAAAATATTAATTTTCCCTGTTTCATTAACTCCTTTATGTAAAGTAACGTAAAGGACCCCAGTTCATGTATTAAATTAAAATGTCAATAAATTAGTTCATTCTTTCAATAAACCTTTTGTTATCCTTAGTTAAAATCAAAACAAATACCTAAAAATTAGTTACAAAATATTCGACATACGAGTAATTTTGGGATAATATAATTGCAGTCCGTTATGTAATGTTCGACATCAAGGATGGTTGACAGAGATGTCGAACTTAGTCCAAAAATATTAATAAAAGTTTGAAAGTTTACCGTGAGCAGTCATGAAAAGAGATGTGTCGTACAATCAGGTAGTGAATTAGAAAGAACTGTTTCCAAATTTTAATTAGAATATAAACATACACTTAGTTTTATCGAATGATGAGTCTGAGGGAAGAATTTCGTATGTAATATTTATTCCAATGTCCAACATTTAATTAAGCCCTATACTATGAAAAGGCAAATGTAATATTTATGTATTAAACTAGGATTTAGGGAAACCTAATTTGGCAAATATGACAGTGTTTTTTAAAAGAATTACAAATTTAAATCAGAGTTTAATTTAAATAAAATAAATTAAATCATACAAAATTCAATCCTTTTGAGCATGAGAACTTAAAATCATGGTACAATTATGGTTCCTTTTTAAACTTTTATGAATAAAATTGGATCTCTTAAGAATTTTTTCATGGAATAGAATTGAAATTAATAGAGATTCCTTTCAAAATTAAATTTAGGTTGAGAATTGGATAATTCGACATTAGAAAAACTCATGTGGTCCTATGAGTCATATTTTTAATTTCATCGTGCAGATTGGAAGAGTGGGAAAACATGGACCCCACATGAATAAGTACAACCCTTCAAGCTGGTAGACGCATTGTTGTGATTTGATGGCTTTAATTCGTTTTGAACACGGGCTGCATTATACATGCCTAATAATTGTTGCTTGACACTTTTATCCTATCATGTTGAAGGAGAATCCCAATTGAGAATCGTCATCGAATAGTAATGATATAAGTATCTCTTGGTGACGAAACGTTCAGCAGCATTGCATGATGTGAGGCAGGCCTCTGAAAGGATCTGGGACCACAAAATGAAAAATTTATTAACGGAACCTTAGTACAAGAGTAAACAGCGAAACTTTCACCCGATAGACGCAGGTTTCCCCCAAGACCTATCTTATATTTAATATTTACTTTCGATATTCCTTCAACCTCTAGTACAATTACAGGGTCATTCGCTGTTGACACTGTTAGTATGGCCATAAACGTAAACCCAAGAACAGCAATTACATGCTTCCGAGACCATCTTAATTTACCTCAGGAGTAGACAGGTAAGAGGAAAGTCAAAATGAACGAGACAAAATCCTTACAAGTAACGTTCACATTCCGAAATTAACAATGAACAACAGTAATCATGTACATAAACACTCGCGGTATCAATACTTGTAAAATATCTTGGAATTCGTCTAGATTCAAAATTAGCCTGTAAAGTGCACACACAGAGGAAAAGAAAACAAACCGACTTGCTCCTTCGAGACCAATAGTGGCTACTCGGTAGATAAAAACAAATTCGTTTTACTACGTATATAAAGCTATCATTAAGCCTATACGGACATTCAGAATCGAGCTCTGGTGATGTACTAGTAATTCCAACACTGCCAGTTAAAAATCTTCAGAGCCATGGTTGGTGCTCCACGGTATGTAAGCAATCAAATTCTACGCCAACACTTATGCAAACCTATCGTCAAGAATGTTATTCAACCCAGAGATAATAATAAATAACACAAAAAAGTGAAATTCAAAACAAATCCACTATATATATGCTGCAATACAGAAAAAACAAACGACTGAAACGATGCTGACCAATTGACCTCAAAGAAGGGGCAACAATGGACTGATCATTGGAGGGTAACCCATCAGGATAATTGTAAGACATGAAAAAGAGTTAATAGAACATGATATTGTGATTGCTATTTTAATAAATAAATTTTTAAAACTTGGAGGTATTTACTTACGTCTAATATAAGTATGAATATTAGAAATCATTATTAAAAATGTTCGTATGGAGTGTGGCGTCATATGAACGATAGGAGTTGCACACAGGAAAAGAATAGAAGCTGTCGAAATGTGATGCTATAAGCGAATTCTGAAAACAAGATGTGAGGATAGGGTAACTAACCAGTAAATTTTTAGAAGAATAGGGGAATGAGGCTCTTGTAAAATTAGCATTAGAGCTGTGTAAAATTGAAAATGCTTACACAGGATAGATTAGAATGGAGGGTTTCATCAGACCAGTTTTTAGACTGATTTCCTACCACATCTCTTGCGCACTATTTCTTATCTCTCTCGCAGCGTTTCCGCTTGGAAGCTCAGCGACACTTGTAGACACAGGAGCGCACTCAAACCGCGTACGTACAGGTGAGCTGTCGGAACCTTTGCAGAATGTTTTTGTTCATCTTCACTTTAATATCTGTGGCCCGAGCCAGAGAATTTCCATGCGAGGAACCATACACAAATTACCGTGTACCGTCAGAATGTCCGCCAGGACAAATACTCCATGACCACGCCTGCCGCAGCTATTTCCATCTACGCTCTGGAGGAAAGACGTGCTTGTTGTCCGAAAACCTGTTTTTCACAGAACTGGTGCCAACTAATGAGATAATCTGTCCGTTAAGGGCGAACACCCGTGACTGCAATTTATATCGAGCCTATACCGCCGACTGCTTCACGTATGACTTGGTTTCCAAGTCGATGCTATCATGCAAAGAATACGACGCTCAAGAAGAGTATGACGCTCGTAAGATTTGTTCACAACTCACCAAAGGGTTACCTCTCGCTGGAATCACGTACAAGGATGGCAACACTTCCGTACAAGTTTTCCCCGCAATTGTTTCTTCTCGTACTGGAGGACAGTGTCCTGCTGGCTATTGTCCAACTGATAGTGGCAAGTGCATAGTCTTTGGGAAAATAAGATATAAAAGTTTAATACTTTCCGGACAAGAATTTTTTGTGACACATGACAGGCCTACAAAGTAAGTAATAAATGTTCAATTTATTAATTTCTTCCTCAATTCCTTAGCAGCATAAACTTATAAAACATCACCTTGTTGACAAAATTAGTAATAATTATAATTATGACGATTTAAAATTATAATAATTGATTAACTATAAAAGGAAGCGCAAATGTCAACGATCAACGCATTTATAGACCAGAAAGAGAGTGAAAAGAAATAATAATTCTAATCTAAGTTAGTGGAAATGCTCAAATGTAGCCCAGTAAAGCATACAGTTAACTTTAGAAGAAGGACAAGAATGGAAAAATATCAACCGGACTAGGGGACCTTGCGATATCCAGCCGCATGCTCTACCAACTGAGCTAAACCGAGTCGACGTCTAAGGACCGACTTAACACCTCTCAATTCCGTAAACCTAAGCTAGGCTCACCTACCAATTTACTAATCACAATCCTCACGTTCTAATTCTAAGAAATACGTGTCATTCTTCTAGAAATAAGAATAAATTATGGCAACAATAAAAACGAAACAGACAACCAAATGGTGTGAAAGCAGTGTTAACTATTAGATTAAAATCACGGTGATAATAATAATAATAATGTTGCTCGAATAACAGAAAATTTTAATTCAATTGCTTATAGTATTGACAATATATTATATTTAATAATGGATAACACAAGAACTAATAAATATTATCTATGAAATATAAAAAAGCGATAGATGAAAATGGTAAAGAGCAGTACATAAGCTTGAAGAATGAGGTAGATAGGAAATGCAAAGCAGCCAAAGAGAGAAATGCAAAGTGGTAGAAGATTTCATGGTGAAAGGGAAAATACACGCAGCTTATAGGAAAATCAAATAAACATTTGGAAGGGGGATAATATTAGCAAGAACATCAGAAGGGCGCATGGGAAGCCAATTCTGGACAAAGAAGAAAAGGAAAGATAGAAGGAATATCTAGAAAAACTATAAAACGCTTGAAATCTGGATCAGTCAGTAATAGAAGAAGAGCAGGAAGGAGGTGGATGATGAACAGTTGCGGGACAAAATTTTCGGGGCCAGAGTTTGATAGGGTGCTGACAGACCTGAGCAATTGTAAAGCACCAGGAATTGATAGCATTCCAGGGGAGTTGATAAGATCTTCGAGCGAAGAAGCAATATCATCGCTGTTCAGGATAGTTTGTGAAATCTACGAAACAGGAAAAATGCTAGAAGATTTTAGGAACAACTTAAATATCCGTATACCTAAGAAGAAAGGGGCTGATAGATGCGAACTGCTCAGGACAATTACTTTAGTATCTCAAGCGTGAAAAATATTAACTAAAATAGAATATAGGAGGATTCCAAACGTCAAAGAGAATGCAAGTTAGAAGAAGATCGGTTTTCTTTTAGGAAGAATGTAGGTGCAAGAGAAGCAATATTGACTTTGCGTCCAATTATAGAAGACAGGATAAGAAAAAACTTATACATAACATCTACAGAAGACAGGCAGCAGTAATTAGAATAGAAGATCAAGAAAAGAAATCCGTATTCTAGAAAGGAATAAGACAAGAATGCAGTCTGTCGCCCATGCTGGTAGGGGACAGAACAGGCGAGGAAGAATGTTAAAACGGAATATGGAAAAGCAATCACACTGCAAGGAGAAGAACTAAACAACTTACGCTTTTCCGACGATATTGTAATATTAGGGGAATCAGAATAAGACTTGGAAATCATAATAAAAGCTATGAACGTGATCCTTTTCCTATATACTACTTTAGTTAATATTTTGCATGCGTGAGATACTAAACTAATTGTCCTGTGTTGTTCGCATCTATCAGCCCCAGTTTTATTCGGTATGGATATAATTATGTTTTTACTACAACCTTCTGGGATTCTTCCTGTTTCGTAGATTTCGCAAGCTATCCTGAACAGTCATGATATTGATTCTTCGCCCGATGCTTTTATCAGCTATGCTGGAATGCTATCAATTTCTGTCGCTTTAGAATTATTCAGGTCTGTCAGCGCCCTATCAAACTCCGACACCGAAAATTTTCGTAATCCACATCCTCTTCTTCTTATATTACTGGCTGATATAGATTTTCACCATGATACAGCTCTTCTAGATATTCCTTCCGTCTTTCTGCTTTTTCTTCTTTATCCAGAATTGGCTTCCCATCCGCTCTCCTGATGTTTTTGCTGATATTTTTCCTCTCGCCGAGTCTCTTTGATTTTCTATAAGCTGCGTCTATTTTCCCTTTCACCATGAAATCTTCAACCGCTTTACATTTGCCTTGTAGCCAAGCCTCTATAAAAAAAACTGTTTCTGTAGAATCACAGTCTTCTGGGATGAATAAAGATATACTTTAATACATTATTCTGGGTTTTTCAATCAGGTTAATTGTTTACCTCCGCCGTCGTCAGTTACGTGGTGTTTTGAGACATAATATACGACGGGGAGTCAAAAAGTAAAGGGACATTAGAGAAAAGGGGCATTTATTCTGACAGAAATGCAAAACATTTCTTATTTTTTACATAACGTCCCTGGACTTTGATACACTTTTCCAAATTTTTTATGTCAGGAAAAAATATTTTCGATTGCATGTGCAACTAATTTTGCACTGCATCAATGACCTCTTCATTACTTGCAAATCTTCTTCCCCTTAGCGTTTTCTTTAATGGTCCAAACATATGACAATCACTTGTAGCCAGGTCAGGACTGTATGGCGTCGGCCGTCAGTTTGGCAGAATGTGGTCGAGCGTTATCTTGCTGCAGGATGATGGGTGCTTCCAAACCATGCTCGCCTCGCAGCCTTACTTTCCGGTTCGTGATGATGAACCCAAGTTTCATCTACAGTAACGATTTGCTGTAAAAATCCACCTCCCTCGCCACGATAGCGGGCCAAATGTTTAAGAGCGATGCGCGTTATGCTTTGCTGAAATTCTTTCGGGGCCCACCTTGCACACACTTTCCGAAAATTTAACCGAAAAGTGTATTGAAGTCCATGGAAGTTATGTAGATATATAAGATATGATTCAGATTTCTATCATTAAAATACATTCCCCTTAACTCAAAAGTCCCTTTACTTTTTGTCTTCCCCTCGTATATTATATATCATATAATATATAGACCAAAATTGTCTCGGCACATCATTGTTCGACGGCGGCGGAGATGAGTTACGCTGAAACTTTGTCCTTTGATTAATATCCCTGTTGAAACTCCGAGAATCAATTATGAAATGTACACACCATCCAGAAAGCATTTACCAGTCTCCACTCATTATGTGTAATAGTAATAAAAGTGTGAAGTTTGTTGTAATCCGAGGATCCTGAAATATAAAAGTTCATTGAGTTCAAGTGGAATAATTACACAGTTTACGCTGTTTCATGATACACGTATCTTCCTCAGTGTGCACGTCCCTGTTCTACTTTATGTACCGTTTACATGAGTCAGTGAAGACGAAGTTAATACTAATTATTTTCGAAAACACGACAATGACTGTGCAAGGGAAGAAAATGGGCGTTGAAATCGACATAGAATCAGACAAACAGACTTCACTGTGATTGGCTTTGATTGGAGATGTCGGAAAACACTGACTAATGAGACAAGAATACATAACAACCGTCTCGTATATATTGTTATTTAAGGAAATTTGGAATTGATTTGGTTACTAATGAATTTATATGGGTTTACTTGTCTGACATTCGTGCATTAACTACACAGATTCAAGTTCTAAAAGCCATTTCTGTGGACTACATCCAAACCGTTATGTTTATATATTTTATTTTACTATAATTTAATTTATATTAAGACATAGGCCAACACAAAGCCAACTGCTGGAACCGTTCGGACAAAGATGACGCTGGAAAATCCCGAAAAGGTACAAATACTTCTATTTTGCCCCCTCCCCCTTTCTCAGAACGGACTAAAGAGGTGATGTTGGGTTTAGCCATAGGCTGACCAATAAGAGCTTTGAAAAAGTAGAGAGGAAGGGAAGATATTGGATGGAAGTAATCGTGATGGGAAATGAGTGAGAGCCAGGTGGAGGCTGACTTCCTCCTTCCTGGTTTTCCTCTTTCCCTCCCCACTTGGTCCTTGGCAAGGGTAATTAATTTAAGACTTCTGCAGGCTGAGACGATCTTGAGCAGTTTGAGAGGTGTATGTACGGGGGTCAAAGACCTTCGGCATACGGTAAGAGTTGTCCGCTGATCCCATTTGACCAGTCGGCCAACTGCCTCTCAATACTGATCAAGGCATGGAGGCGGGTTTGTTGCGTTCCCACAGCAATCCAATCTCCCGTCATCAGAAGGGCGCAGGATTACCCAATAGCCCGACCTACCTGATGCAGGTTTTCTAGGGGTTTTCCCTGCATCACATTTAGGTGAAACACCGGGTAGGATCCTAACAATGTAGCCTGGGGGCCCTAGTCAACCCTGGGCTACCTTGCTCTACCTTCCCCATCCCCCCTTTTCAAGTCCCTTCTTATGCTATTAAAGGGGAGTTGCCTGCTTCAGGATCACCCTCATGTAGCCTGTTACCCAAAATAAAAGAGAGGAAGGGAGGAAAGATTATCAGAGAATTTCTGAGACAGACACTTCTGAAAAAGACAGCGAGAGTTACGGTTCTACCAGCGCCACAGAACGAGTCAGCGTCTAGACTTCCTGAATGTTCCGGCTTTTGGCGAGTGTTGGCCATACATGATCGTTTGTATCCGAAATCACCACGGTTAATCCTGAGAAAAAGATTCTCATTTGTTTAGCCCGCGCAACTAGTAAATTTAGGTACATCCAAAAATAGAAATTTCGTCCATAATTAGTTTGCGTTTTTTTATGTAATAAACCCACTTTTAGTTTACGTTGCGGAAAGAACAATCGCAGGTGGCGTCCTAAACCCTGACCTCGTGGTATATCCAAAAGCATACTACACTTAATATATTACACATTTCCCGCGACACCCAAACATTAGTTTATTACACCTTTGAAGAGCGTTGAATTAGTATACAAATATGATTTATATGAAACATGTATTTTAAACTCACAAACAATTTATTAAATGGGATAGAAGAGCTTGTTGCTCACTACACAATTTCTCAAATCTCGGATTCAAAGTCGATACAGCTGCCTTCATCCCGTATTCCATAAATATTGTTTTGGTTTTAATACAGCGACTGCCGATAACCTATCTTTGCATAGATTGGAAGTTGAAATCGGAATTATTATGCTGCCAAAATTTGTTATTAATTTTCACTCTACTTCTAAACATGAAAATTCAGATGAAGCTTTGCCTCGAAATGGCTCTTGAATCTATGCGAATTTCTCAAAATTATCTGGATGACAGTATTTTTCGAACTATTTGGTAAGTTATGATAGGTGATCATCAAAAACGGATTCTATATTCGAAACTAATAAACTTTATTGGAGATCACAAACTGGTGCAACAAAGGAAAACTATTATTGATATCTTCCAAACGTGGCGCTTTGGACGATTTAAAGTGGCGCATTGCATCTTTGAGCCTGTTTGTATTTCGGAGGAGAAAACCCTTTTGATTGTTAAAAAGCAATTTACAGTTAGACATGTGTTATAAATAAATACAATGAATGACCAAAAGTCAGAAATAGGAGGATTTAATTACAGTTATTCTGGCAAACAGAGAGAACAGATAATTCCAAGTTCAGTGCCAACAACTGAAGTCCAGAGTTATCTTCACCAAACCAGACTCTTTGACAGCATCATGAAACTATCATTCTTGATTTTTGTAAATTAATGATTCATTAAACTGTAGTAAATTAACTAATTTAACTGTATTTTTCGTCACCTAAGCGAAGCAGATTATATCCTTAAATCTATTTACTAACCCCTAACCATGAATATGACAAAAATGAAGTAGTGTGTTAAAAAAATTGGCGCTTGTTGTGCAAAAGGTTGGCCACCCCTGATATATTCATTATTGATAATTTCAAAAATCTGTCCTGATAAAGACACTGCATTTTCTGTTTAATAAGGTTCCTACTCGAACAGTAGTTTCACAAATTTTTAATGCCAAAATATAGACATCTTTCATTCAAAAGCTATTTTCAATTTCTTCCGAGTTTTTAAGTTGTACATTTCGTTTTTATTTTATGTCTCACTCTTCATCAGTTATTGACTAAATGTGTGGCGTAGGCAAAAAATAATTGGTGTGAGTAGTCGTTTACATGTGCGAATATTAATTTTATGGTGCAACCAATATGAAGTGACACAAATCCAGAAAAAGTATCTCAACAATTTACTATTAATTGGCTCTCACTACAAAATATTTCTATAAATTCTTTGCTCATTCAAAAAGCTACTGATTTATAGATCGATATATTCCTTACACAATTATATATACATACAAAGTATTTCCACTCTGTAGCATTGAATCAGAAATAAGTATTTTTACTCAAAGTTTAATTAAGAATAACATGAATTAATTTACATTTATTAACAGTTTTAATTAAAAAAGAAATTGTTGGTACACATTAAAATGTTGTACGCAAGACAAAATTGTACAGAAAGTTGTATTGAATTAAATAATATACTAAAATACTGAATAAACATTTTAATTAGAAATTAATATTCTAATTGTAGACTGTTTACAGTTATTGTAGCTTCGCATTCTTTCTCTCAGGGGTGTGGTAAGTGTTTAAGAGAAATGAAAGTTAAATATAATAATATAATAATGGAAAACAATATAAGTAACATTATGAATACTTGTGACGGATTTTGAAGTTTTTGATAATTGTTGTAATTGGGGATTTTTTAAACAAATATTAAATCAATTTAAGTTTGTTTTTCATAATAATTATATCAAATAAATTTACGACCAAATACAGACATTTCGGCACCATACTTTAAATTCCTCAGGAAATTTTTATTTTGATACAAAAAATTAAGTCAAATGTATAAAAATCTAAACTGGACTGCCTACAAAGTTAGCTTCAACCGATTCGACGAAATATAAACTTTGTATTTATATTATTTGAACAAATATTGTGTGACTTGACGCAACGTCAATGTGTTTGAAAGGAACTTCAAACGTCCCGATGAACGTCACTAGGGTTGTGAAAAGTTTATATCAACACGCAAACTTTGTGACTTAATTTTCTATGGTATCAGAAAAAATTATAATCATTATTATAATTTATCATATTTGTGGAAAAATAAATAACGGTTTTTGTTAATCTGATAACGGTTCTTCCGTAAAACAGTTTTGTGTTATAATAGACGATTTGTCTGAAAACTTTTATTACATACAATGTTATATGTAACGAAAAATTTTAATTAATTTAGTTTGCATTTATTGTCTGTTCACAGGTTTTTTCATGGAGAGAGCGTGAATGCAACTAATTCTGAAAACTATCGCACTCATTTTCAGACCTCGCAGAGAGTTCCCGCGGGTCATGAACGTAGCGATCTGCGTCGGGTTCTGATTTAACCATGCATTTGATTGTGTGTTATTTGTTATGTAACACTTTATTAATCAAATAAATTTCTACCACCGTAGTCAACTATGTACTTTGGTCCATGTTCTCTATTCTCTTAATTATTTGGTTCATTTTGCTGAAAAAAGGCAATAACTATGAATATTCAAGATTGGCTGGGTGCCCGACGTACGGTCATATATTTATTAATGATTGCCTGGTAATTGGGTACTAATGTCTTGACCAACCAGGGATTCAACAGGAATCAAAAGCATCATTCTTTTAACATTTGCCTATTCTCATCCCTTACCTTACGTACTTTATTTTAGTCACAGCCGGCACCTTATTTACATACATTAACTATATAAAACGGTACATTTCAGAGGGGCAAAAATACATTTAAAGAGTCAAAAATACGCCCGGTATTTAGTATCAGGCTAGTTTAAAGCTGGCCCGTAACTTTCGCCTACTGAGAAGAGTGAGCCCATATGAGAGAGGCGGTTTGCCACCGTTTCGCCATAGCTCCCCATCCTACATTGACTCTTGAAAGGCCGAGGTCAGCGCCAGGATATCCGGCGGCCAAGCTTCCGCCTGGAAAAAACGTCTTCATTTGGCTAACCACAGGCACACAAAGAAACCAACTGGGAGGTACCCACTATGGGAGGCTACAGTGCCATTCTACCGGGAGCTATAAATATATCAAATAAAAAACGCCTGTCGCCAAAGCCTCGAGGCGAGATCACCTATTTAAGTCAAAAGATCCCATATTTAAAAGAGTAGACATAAACCTCCCAAATAAAAAATATCCCCCTCCCTCCCTGTGTATAATAATATTTCCCAGTCAAGATGTAAAATGTGGCGATAAGTCGTTAAAAACACACTGTTGCTGACTCGCAGGGGTCATCAGGGCATAATCCATCCCAACCGCCCCAGTGCCCCGAGGGTGTCCCTACTATTGATGCAGAATTTCTCCTGCAGCAGGTGTAGCAGACCACATCCTCGTGGCGGACGGTAACATCGACTACGAAGACGCCTGCCTGCTTTTTGATGACCAAGTCGGGTTTGATATTTATTTTCTCCGCGGTTCCCTGAAGATTTAACGTGTGACTCGATGAGGTCTGGGGGGGGGGGGGTCATAAAACTACTAATTAGGGATTTGCCAAAAAGATATAAATAATAGCGTACACGCGCAAATTATAAATTAAAATCAAATAAATAAAATTGTACGTAGAAAAATAATCGAGTATACATTATTATTTTGATTCATTGTAGCATTTTTATTAACTGCAGCAATAAAATATTTATTCTGTTTTGAAAGTCGGATCTCGTGTTTAAATGCCCAAAAAGAATTCGGTCAACTATTGAGTGATTTAAATTTGCGACTCAGATTTTCCCGAATAACATAATGCATTGAAATCTAATCAAGATATACAGTACTATCGGAAACGGCACTAAACATATTCCTACCAATAAGTTCAATGTGTTTATGCTCATCGGAGTTTTCCACATAGTTAACATGTGGAATTCAGTCCTAAGACTGGTTTGATGCAACCCTCCATTAACATACCTAAAATCGAATTATTCAAGTTTAATAAATCAGCATTGAGTCTAGATGTAATGTAAAAATTATTAAGCTCGTCCGTCACATTAATATTGTTTGACACTAATAATATTTGGATGTTGTTATAAAAATGTTCAAAAAAGGAAATAATTGTTACAAAAGTTTATTTGTTTTAATGGATATTCCAGATTAGATGGACTTTCCAGTTAAAAAAATTACATTTTTGAAGTCAAATCAATAATACAACATAATTTGACAAAGAAAGATGCTCTGGGATCACATATTATTACGGGGAGAGTATTAAAGGAATTACCAGAAAAATGCTACAAATTACTGACTCAATGCAGTATTAAGGCTTGAATACTTCCTTCTCAATGGAAAGTGCAGAAATAGCTTTTGGTCTTCAAAGCAGGAAAAAACCCAAACGAAGTTACATCATACAGACCCATCACCCTTGTAAGTACACGAAGTGTATGGACTAGCCGATCACTGGAAATGACTTCCTAACTTTCTGATGAAGGGGGCGGTGCCTCCGAAAATTCAAGTACTCTAAACCTCACAAGTTGTCTACTATCTATGAACCTCAGGTAGGTCACCTTCTTTCTATCTCTCTGTCCTTTCGCCATTAATTAATTATATATATATATGTTGACATTATAGATTCTAAAATATATTACTTTTATATTGTCTGTATTGTATATATTAATTTCACTACATTGGGTGTCGTTTAGTATTACCTCAGTCTGTTTGAGCATTTAAAATACTTTTCGATTTTGTAATTTTCAACAGGTTTGCATGTCTAACCTGCAGCGATGTTGACCACGAGAATGAGAGGCAAGCAGAACTGTCTCAGCATGGTGGATGTGGCGCGTGCAAGTCTTCTTGCTTTTATGCAATTTTCAGAGATAACAGTATCTAGAGAAAAAAGACTATTTCAGCTATAAATATTGCATGGCATTAAGAGTTTTTTTGGAGATAAGGACTTAAATTTTCAATTTTTGAATTCAGAAGCAATTAAAAAAGGTATTTTATCAGTTTTAATTGATGGGTCTGACTGTTGCCTACATTTGATCCTCGTATAGAAAAGCAGTAATCAAACATTTGCAATGAATTTAGTGAGAAAATTTCGATCGCTGCCCATTAAATCAAATAAGTCTTGGGTGTCTTCTCAGGAATTGGCCTGTCAGGCTGCATGTATACTTAATACTTTGGCCTACTGTTGATTGGACAAGATGTATTGTAACGCTTACCCTCTTCCTCGGATGCCGGCCCGGAAGCCACTGCATACGCAGAATTAATACAATAAGTATAAATGAAACGACAGTTACGAACCGCATGGTCCTGAGGGAGATCGCCAGCGTCGAGCCAAGACACACGAGTTTTCGATCCGAGCATATATAATGTCTCAAAATTATACCTTTCTTTAATGGGGGGAAATGCCTAACTACCCTACGGCTCTGGAAGGAGGAATCCGAGGTGTCGAAATGACGTGCAGGAGCAGAATTTGGCATTCTGGATTCAGGAGAGGAAGAAGTGCCTCTTCGGCTCATGACATGAGACATGTTGGGCCAGCTAAACCCGGAATCACGACTCGGGCATAAAATAGGACCAGACCAGAGGCTGCCTCCAGCCAGTACAGAGAGAGAGGGAGGGAGGGAGGGAGGGGGGGAGAGAGCGGGAGAGAGGGAGAGAAGGAGAGGGGGTGGGAGATAGAGGGGAGGGGGAGAGCGGGAGGGAGGGAGAGGGAAAGAGAGGGAGGGAGGCGGGAGAGGGGGGAGGGAGAGATAGGGAGATGGAGAGAGAGGGAGAGAGAGGGGGGAGATATAGGGAGAGAGAGGGAGAGACAGGGAGATGGAGAGAGAGACAGTGACAGGGAGAGGGAGAGGGAGGGAGAGACAGTGACAGGGAGAGGGAGAGAGAGACAGTGACAGGGAGAGGGAGGGAGAGGGAGAGGGAGAGAGAGACAGTGACAGGGAGAGGGAGAGGGAGACCGTGACAGGGAGAGGGAGGGAGGGAGGGAGGGAGAGGGAGAGGGAGAGGGAGAGGGAGAGGGAGAGGGAGAGGGAGAGGGAGAGGGAGAGGGAGAGGGAGAGGGAGAGGGAGAGGGAGAGGGAGAGGGAGAGGGAGAGGGAGAGGGAGAGGGAGAGGGAGAGGGAGAGGGAGAGGGAGAGGGAGGGAGAGACAGTGACAGGGAGAGGGAGGGAGGGGGAGGGAGAGGGAGAGAGAGAGACGGAACTTCCGCCATGGTTAAGCTGAGGTATCGTGAATTCCTGGAACGAGCGAGTTTATTTGCCATTGTGCTAGCCATTTATTCTCCAAGCCACGACACCCTGAGAAAAGAACTCAATATCAATGCCGGGGAAAATGTACATATCATTTATAACGTACGTAGAATAAATTATTAGGAACATAACCTTGGTTTTATGATTTATTATTAACATAAGAAGTTACCCAGAAGGTAAGAGGGAGCAGTACACATAAACTCTCAGGGGTCGTGGCTTTAATTAATTAATTACGGACGGAGGAAGGTCTATTTCGTAATCAGCTTCACTTATGAACAATTATACCAAAGCTAACTACGAAATAATAACAAAGATTTTAAGATTTATTAAATATTAAAATATTCAACGACACGTCCAAAATGTAATTGTAGCCTAGTCACCCGCAGTAAACAAGGGAAGGGGAGGACTTACTGTTGAAGTTCTCGGAGCGGCGGCCAAAGATTTACACGTTCCAGCTGGACCCTTTCATTCACAGCTCTCCTCTCTTAAACACTACTTCACCAATCTCTCCTCGCCGTTCACCTCAATATAATCTCATTTCACCGCTTACGTTCATCACCTCTCTCCAAACACAGTCCTCTTTTGAAAAAAAAAAATAGGCCAAAGGCGGTGCTTCCGTGAAAGCACGCAGTGCCAGCATGGGGCCACCACTTCTGCACGTGCTGTTAGTAAACTAACTGCAACACAAGGAAGGGAACTTGTGTTTGATCCGTACCTGAGGGAATAATACCCTGTAATACGGTCATTCACGGAGATTGTGAGAGAGACAGAATGAAGAGCGTAGGGCTGAGGGAAAAAAAAGTGGAGACAATTCGACCTGAAGGGTCTCCTTGCAAGGAAAGAAACCTTGGTTAGATGGGTTGAAGGGCACAATATCCTAGGATACTGCTCTCGTGTGACAGAAACATGCGTTCGGGTAGTGGTGGTTGTATATTGTTAGTGGTTGTCATAAACATAGATCCTCTTCTTCTCTGTTACGTCCGAATTGTCGAGAATGTTCTTATAAAAATCCATTGACAAGCGAGGTCAGTAAAATTCATTTAGGCATCATGGTTTGTCGGTTTGGAGAGGAGGTGCGAAAACATTTTACTCCATACTTTACTGCTAATATCTGTCTCATCTCGCTGCTCACAGCCCTCTCCTCCCATCCGTACTGTTTTTCATTTCGCAAAAATTACCCCCACTTCAAGAGGGTGTTCGAATAACATTTTACGGCCTGCTCTGACTGCTGCTTTTAGTGTCCGTGGACCGCTCACAGGCCAATGACCATTCTAAATCACATTTGACCTTTTTTTGCCGCACACAATAAGAAGGGTCGCCGTCCTTACCCGCCGACTAGCTACAGTAACTGACCGTGCCCACATGTTACTGACTAAAATTCAGGAAAACCCCTGAAGGGCGAAATCATTTTTTACAATATATGGTTGGTTTCAGACATGCCTGGTGAGCAGTCAAGTTGCGAAAGAAAATTATTGACATGAGAAAATTGTCTCGCTCAATAAATTTGCTTGAGGTAGAGGTTGCTGATAAGTCTTCTCGATAGGTAGTATTGCAGACAATATCATGAACGGTAATCAGTGGTGTCTCACATCCCGCCTGGGGTATTGTCAATAATACACCACAAATTGCTGTTCTAATGATCGTAGTACACCAAGTTAAAACTAGATTCGCCATTAAAGCATAGCTTTTTGCTATGTTATAGTGCTTTTACGAGCAAGTAGAAGTTTGATTGTTGATGGTCAAACGAAATACCACTGGAAGAGTTGTGTCGTCACAATTTATCACAATGGCCGGACATTATGACATACACAAAAATTTGTTGATTGTTGGCTGAAAAGTACAAAATCATTGAACTTCTAATCATTTGAAGAAAATCTTCTAAGGATTTCAAACTTGCGTTTCGACAAAACGCATAGTACTTATTTTCTTATTATACGAAAACTTCATCAGAGGGTTTCGTCGTTGCGAGTCAACAAAGCGGCGCCTGCAAATTCGATACCACGTCGGAAGCCCTAATACAGAGGTCGAGAAACTCGCCAACCCTGAGAGCTACAGTACTTTTACATTTAGAAAGTGATTGTCGAGTTACCCTTCACTATTCCCCTCCCACCTTCTCTAAATTTAAATTTTAAAAAAAGTCTTTTAAAATTTACAATTTTTTATTTTATAATGTTTGTTACAAACCGTCTTCAATTAAATCTATTTCAAACTTTTTTCTAACTATCGACTCTTGCACCCTACATAATATATTAAATTCTAGAAATTCCAAAATTTCATCCAGAGCGGAATTAGAAAGGAAGAAAATTCATTGAATTTCTGCGCGAAAGGCAGCGTGAAAACCAACTGCGTGTTATAAGCCCTATTAGGCATTCTTATCCCATTCACCCCATTTACTGTGTTATTATAAGAGTAATTTTGGCAGCATGAGAGAGGGTGAGAGAGAGGGAGGGTGAGTCATCTCTCCCCATCTATTGTTGTAGTAAGATTCACGCCATAATTAACATATTGTTGTTAGAGAGATAACTCCTTGACAAATAGTAAACTTCTTTGGATCGTCGATACGATGCATACGTAAATTGATTTCATTTGTAGCGTCAGGTAAATTTTAATATCTAGTAATTGTTCATTTTTATTGGCTCCAAAACTAGTGAAAGCGGGACTTGTCAGAACCACCTGCGAGTTATAAGATTTGCCTTGACGCGATCAGAAATGATATTTTACTTATATATATATATATATATATATTCAATGAATTCAACTTTATCAAAATTCTGTACCTGTTGTTTCGTTTTTATAGCAAATTAAAAAGAGCTATTTTCGCGCGAACGAAGTTGCTAGCCATAAATAAAAATTTAAATTACAGTGTTTTTTTTTCTTTCTTTCTTAAGGAGGGGGAGAATGCATTTACGCATACCTCCGGAGAGGTTATGTGGGACTCAGACCGAAGTCTTCTACCCACTAAACTTCCAGCTCCGTCTGCCCTTGCTCACCCACGGGACCTCCGTCAGGTATTACTTCGTGGGAGAGCGTTGGTTTCGAGCAACGTTTTCTTCATATATCCTACGTTGGAACTTATTTTAATTATACTATGTACACACGACTACTATATATCCTATATATACTAACACTATATACATTATCTTCGTGGGAGACATCCCCTAACTACATAATATTTACATCATCCGTTATTCGGTCCCTCCTGATTATTCCTCTCCCTTTCTTCGTGCCTTAGTTGTTCGATGATCCGGGAAGAAAAATTTGCTACTGCAACCCATTTCTCTATTGATTCGAGCGTGAGTCTGACAACATTTTCTGGAGTTGTCTCTTCCCGTAGTTGTTCGTTCAGAGTCCTCCCATGCATTTGAATACATGTTCTGCCTCATCTGTCTCGTGGTGGTAAACTGGACACGTTGGATCTTCCGTTATGTGGAACGTCGTCAGGTAGCCTCTGAAGCACCCGTGGCCTGTCAGCATTTGGGTAAGTTTATAGCTGACCTCCCCATGCTTTCGGTCTGTCCATGTCCCAATGCCTGGTATTAGTCCTTTAGAGGACCTATCCCACGCGAGTTGCCACTGCCTAATGGTTTCTCTACCCTCCTGGGCCGAGATTATTAGTCTTTCGGATGACACGATCCCGCGAGCTCGTTGATGAATCCTACTGCGCTCCTTTGCTAGGAGCTCAATAGGCTTCATGCCAGCTATCACGCATACTGCGTCATAGGACACTGTCCTGAAGGCACTTGTCACTCGCAGTGCGATTCTTCTATATACTATAGTCTTTCTTTGCCATGGCCCCCGCCCATATCGGTGCAGCTTACATTAGAATAGTTGTGATTACTGCAGCCAGGAGCCGTCTTCTGTTTTGTCGAGGGCCGCCTGAATTAGGCATTAATTTAGCAAGTGCCCTGCAGAAAACCTCGGACTTGGCACTTGTTTTCTTGGCGTGGTCTTTGAAGTCGAGTCTTGAGTCAATCCAGACTCCCAAGTACTTCACGGATGGCTGGGATCTGATAAGCTGATTACCGACCCTCAGAGTTAAGGGCCTCTACCCTCTTCCTACTCGACACGAGTACCGCTACTTTTAGGCCATTATCCTTGAGCCATTTCTTGACGCGTTTCACTGCATCATTTGTGACCTGGGTGACCTCCTCAATGTGTTTTTCCACGGCGGCTATGGCTAAGTCGTCGGCGAACCCTACAGTCCTGACTCCCTCTGGCATCTCTATTCTGAGAACAGCGTCGTACATGACATTCCACAGGAGGGGCCCAAGGACCCATCCCTGTGGGACACCTCCTGTGATGCTGTAGGACGTTACATCCTCTTGCGGTTCATACACGAGCGTCCTATACTAAAATAACCACATATCATCCGACTCAGGTATTCTGGGACACCTATTGCACTAAGGGCATCAATAATTTTGTCCCAATTGGCCGTATTAAACGCGTTCTTGACGTCCAACGTCACGATGGCTCAGTATCTCTTCCGTTCATGCTTCCATCTACTTCCTTTGACGGCATTTAGGGCCATTTTCACCACTTCTCGCAATGCGTCCACCGTTGACTTCGATTTCCAGAAGCCATACTGGTTTTCGGACAGGCTATGGTTTGATTCCATATGAGCGTTAATACGATCACACATAAATCTTTCTAGGATCTTCCCCGCCGTGTCTATTAAGCATGTTGGCCTGTATGCTGACGGGTCCTCATCTGGCCTTAAGTCTTCGGCAACAGCGCTGTCTCTTCCACCTATTCGGGAATGTTCCCCTTTCCAGGCACTCATTATAAACTCCCAGGAACAACTTCGGTCGATTTATAATTGCTATTTTCAGCGCCAAGTTGGGTATCCCATCCAAGTCTGTAGCCTTTCTCTCCCTAATTTTGGAACAGGCCGATAGAAGTTCCTCCCTTGTAATGGGCGGCACTTCTTCGTCCCTTCTGGATAAACCTTCTGCTCTGGTTAGACCTTCCTGCTGAGGGAACAGCGTTGTGACGATCTTTGCCAGTGCTGCGGAGGTTGCGAGCAGTATTTTTAGCTAGTTATCTCTTAGTGTGTGTACAATAAATCCGTCCCTTCCCCTAGGAGTAAATAACGTGAAGACGGCCGACATAATAATACATAATAAACAGTTTTTGGGGGACCCATCCGATGACAGTTAAATACACATTTAGCCAACATCGACATTAGAAGCGGGAGTGGGAATAATGTAAAAATTTGCCAAGATTGGTGACGAAGGCAATTCCGATAAAAGCCCAAGCTTAGTAACGAACTCTGAGAATCTTCTGAAAGGATGTTTGTAAATAAGATAAAAATAAAGTTATTTAAAAACGCCATGGTCGTCGCCATTGCCACCAACGGTTAACGAAACATCACAGACAGTGCTTAATATTCTGTGCGTAACTCGACTTTGTATTTCCATACAACTGGCCACGCATATTACTGAAAAGAACGTGCCTTGTGTCAAGATAATTCAAGACAAGATATTTATTAATTATTTGGCTCTAAAATCAGAGGTGATTGATCTTGCTAAGTAGAACAGTCGCAATTGTATTTGTATAATTTATTGTTGCGACAAAATTTTACTTTAAGAGTATCGTACTATTTTCAAGAATAGTTGATCCGATTGATGAAATTTGAAAGGAACTTCATTTGGTTCTCCTTATCAAAATAAAAATAATATTTTTGAATATTTACATTAACAACCATAATTTGAAAGCACAAAATCTCGAATAAATAAAAACTTACCACAGAGGTGTGTTTATTGAGTTGCGAAGTAGATTTGATCTCAATCGTACAATTCAAAGTAGTTGTGTACGTTTTTAAGATTTCAAAACTTTATAGATTGAATCCAATTTTAGAGCTATCGCATGAAATCCATAGTACGATCCAGTAATGCCTTAAGATTATAGAAAGGAATTGAAGACCTTTCTAAACATTATAAATTATTTTAATGTTCGATGAAGTTCTCTAGCTTTTTAAATGTCTTAAGCTTTTATTGTTTTGAAAAAACCTCATCTCGTTTATTTCAGTCTGAAGAATTTATCATTCAAGTGTGATATGAACTAACACAAAAGTTAGAAGAAAAGATAATGATAAATTGAGTTTCAACTCTTGAAATAGGAGTCATTGGTGTAAATCGCACAGATGAAAATTTTCATTCTTATATATCATGTAATTTTAAGGAGAAGTAAAATGGATATGACAATAGAGACTTGGAACTTGAAAATCGTAAAGAGTCCTGGTAAATTTAGAGAGATCAGGGAAGTAATAAAGTGAAAATGATTGCGTTATAAGAGAAAATATGGAAAGGACAAGGAGCGATAACGATAGGGGAACACGCACTGATTTATAGTGGTGGGAAAATTTATGGAGGTACCGGTTTCCTGATACTTAAATCTGTGAAACTCAATTAAATAAATTTCAAGTAGCTGCAGAGGAGTGGACGGAGATACAGACCATTGTTTAGTAAGAATTAAATATAGCCAAAAAATATATATAGCAAGAAGTCAAAGGTTGGAAAGAAGATAAAACATAACATTGAAAGTTTATTGAACAATGTCAAGTCACAAAAGGAGTATAAGAAGGAATTTAGGAGAAAATATGGGAAATAAAAAGGAACGATGGGAAGAAGGTAATGTGGAAATTAAGAGGAAGTAAATGTTGTGAGAGCAGTGAGGAATAAGTAGTTGTCGTCACCGTAGTAGAGTTTTGCCGAAAAGCTCCCACGACTTGGTTATCGTTGTCGTGATGATAGTCTTTGTGTAGTCACTCTATAGAGCTTGTGGGGGAGGCATTCGTTATAAGAAAGTAGGAGAGTGAGGCAAGATTCGCTTCCAGAAATAAGAGTTGTCTAAGATTGACGATAAGATAGGAAATAGGATACATTCATTCGTGGATTGAGTTCGGATTGGAGCTAAGTTCAATCTTCAGAACAGCGAGGAGTGTTGTTAGCTGCAGGGAGTAGAAAAGAAGGTTTTTTATTATTGTTCAGTCTTACAATAACAATAATAGAAGGACAAAGATTGAGTAAATGAATGGATCAGTCCGATGCCTAAAGGCTGAGTGCAATTCAAGAACTCCCCTTCTGGGCTTATTAAGATAAGAAGGCGACAGTGTTGGATAACAACCTTATTAGCGTTCTACTTCGCGGCAGGCATATTGGTCTCGTGTCCTCTTATTGCAGCATAACAGTAATTGCTACACTACAGCACAATGATATGTTGAGGACTGCCAGAAAGCCATAAAAGAAAGAAATGAACTTGGGAAAAGAATGCTACAACGTAGAGCAAGACAGATAGTGGAGGAGTATAGGGAGAGGATAAAGAAAATGAAGAAGTTAAGTAGTATTTAGAAAAGACAGTTCGAAAGAGAAAGAATAAAACAAATAGACGAAATGATGGAGAGAGGACAGTTGCGGGATTTTATGAAAGAGCAAAGGAACTGAGGAAAAGGTTTTAATCTGTGTTTTATAGAGACAAAGAGGGGAACCTCATAGGAGATTAAAACAAAACATTATAAAGATGGCAGGAATATTTTACTGGACTATTTAACGGACAAGAAGAGGAGAAAATAAGAAGGAAGAAGAGGAAGAAACATTGGGAATGGAAGTACAAGAAGAAGTCTAGCCACCAACCCTAAAGGAAGTAAGGGGTACAATCAAGAAACTTAAGAATAATATAGCTGCTGGGGAAGGCGGTATAGAATCTGAGTGGTTAAATTATTGTGGAGAAAGCTTTATAATAAAGGAAATATTGACAAACGAAGTGCCAAGGTATCTGGAGGATAGGAATAATATGCCCGCTCCTCAATAAGGGGGATAAAACAACTTGTAATAATTATCGTGAAATCACTTTGTTGGACGTAACATATAAAGTATTTAGCAAAATTTTAGCTTTTCGGCTGGAGTAGAGGAAAGAATGGAGGATTACCAAGCCGGATTTAGGAAACAAAACCCTAGAATAGATCAAGTATTTCTATTGAGGCAAGTGTTGGAAAATTTTTTACGAACATGACAAACACACCAGTTGCATGCAGATTTTAAACAAGCTCATGACCTTTTAGATAGAAAAGAGAAAACAATATGCAAGGTTAAGATAAAGCAAGAGATGTCAGAGAAATTTTCTGTATAGAGGAGGCTGAGACACGTAGACGTGATCTCAACGTTACTCTTTAACTTCGAATTAGAAAGAGTAATCCAACAACCGATTAACCCAGGAGGAATCATATTGAATACAAAAGTACAAGTGATAGCTTATGCAGACAACGTAACTCTGTTATCGAGGAACAGTAAATCTTGAAAAGACAGTTACACTCATTTGAAGGAAAGAACACGAAAACTGGTATTAGAAGTAAACACAAATAAAACAAGTATATGAAGATTGGAATCACCACAGAAAGGAGAAGAGAAATAAATGCAATAAGGGAAAGAATATCAAAGAGTATAAACATTTCAATATCTAAGGTCAGTAATAACAGAAGATAATAGAATAGAGGTAGAAATGCAGGAAAGGAATAAGAAGTGGCAATCTATGATATTACGATCTGCAAATCGAGAATCGTTAGTAGGACCGGTAGCCATGTATGGATCGGAATGTTGGGTACTGAAGAGGTGGAAAGTTGGAGAATAAGGACAAATATAGAACTGAAATGTTCAAGCAACCAGGTATTGTGATGAAAATTAAGCATGGGAGGATAATATGGGCAGGGCATGTACAAAGAATGCCAGAAATACACACCGTCAAAAATATTGTTCACGTAAAGACAAGAAAAAGGAAAAGTTGTAGACCGAGGAGACGGTGGTTTAATGACGTGAAGGCTGATCTCATAAGTTTAGGCGTTAGAAACTGGAGAAGAAAGGCAGAAGATAGAAAGGAATGGAGGCAACTGATAAAAGACGTCAAATATCTTCAAGGACTATTGTGCCATCATCCATCATCATTTTATTTTTTGTTTTGGATTGTGTGGTTAGAGGGCTCCGGGAAACTCTTTATCAAAGTAATGTTTCGGAAGAAACTGACACGTATGAAATAATTTCAATGATAGTATTCGGAGTTACAGACGTACAAGTTATCGAAAGAGCCTTCAGTGGTATGAAGTTCACTCTACGAGAAAATGAACTAGGTAAGATGAAAACATGTACGAAAATCATAATTACATGCAACTTGCATCGGCTTCTGTACATTACCATATTATAATACAAATGTAGAAATGCTAATTAATGCGTAATTTTGGCGAAAAATGAATGATAAATTGAGTGTCATTATTGTAATGGGTGAGACTGTTGCCACACATTTTCTCACAGAGGGGGAGGATTATTCTAATGATATAGGATCAATTAATTACTTTATTGGACGGTGTATTGAAATGTTTTTGGGATATTCATAAATACTTGGTTTTGTTGGTAATTCTAGTTTATCGTGCATTAGAGGAAATTATGAGACAATTGGCGAACCCCTATTCAGTAAGTGTAAACTTTCCAAGGCACGAGAGATACTATAAGTGTCAAGGTGTCTACAGTTATGACAAATGTCCCACGCTGTCCTGGAAAGACAGATGACAATAAGGTCGTAAATCTCCAGACTGCAATATTTCCTTCACCTCAGTTGTACGTGCAAGGAATTCGTTGACTTAAAACAAGTATTTGTACAATTACAAATACTTTACTTAAAGTTATTAAAATAAAACTAAATTTTGCACATTTCCGTGGTGAGTTATACATTGGGAATAGCAAATTAATTTTCTTTGGAGAAACTTACGCAATTGTAAGAACAACTACATATAAATTATTGCCTAAAATAAATTCTCATGAGGAAAGAAGATTCTTGAAATAATACAATGAAGGCGATTGTTATTAATAGCATATATACTTCGACATGAGGGATTAATGAAGAGAGTTTTTTTGTGGTTAACAGGCTACATGAGGGTGATCCTGAAACAGGCAACTCCCCTTTAATAGCATAGGAAGGGAATTGAAAAGGGGGATGCGGAAGGTAGAGCAAGGTAGCCCAGGGTTGACTAGGGCCCCCAGGCTACATTGTTAGGATCCTACCCGGTGTTTCACCTAAATGTGATGCAGGGAAAACCCCTAGAAAACCTGCATCAGGTAGGTCGTACTATTGGGTAATCCTGCGCCCTTCTGATGACGGGAGATTGGATTGCTGTGGGAACGCAACAAACCCGCCTCCATGCCTTGATCAGTATTGAGAGGCAGTAAGCCGACTGGTCAAATGTGATCAGCGGACAGCTCTTGCCATATGCCCAAGGTCTTTGACCCCGGTACATATACCTCCTAAAATAGGTGAAGGTGTCTCGGCATATGAGAACTTTGATAAAAAGTACCCAGAGAGAGTGCGAGGCATTCCCGACATGATCAGGTGAGCCCCGCAGTCACTCTGGGCTGAAGCGCCTGCGAGAAAACTCCCGCAGCGCCCTTCTCCTCGACCTTCACTTTACCTTTTTTTTTGGGGGGGGTAACAGGCTACATGAGGGTGATCCTGAAACAGGCAACTCCCCTTTAATAGCATAGGAAGGGAATTGAAAATGGGGGGATGCGGAAGGTAGAGCAAGGTAGCCCAGGGTTAACTAGGGCCCCCGGGCTATGGTTTAAGGATCCTACCCGGTGTTTCACCTAAAGAGATGCAGGAAAACCCTAGAAAACCTGCATCAGGTAGGTCGGGCATTGGGTACTATTCTCACGCCCTTCCGAATGACGGGAGACGAGTTTGCTGTGGGGACGCAGCATTCCCTTCTCCGTGTCTCCACCTGTTTCAGGAGGCAATTGGCCGACTGATCCAATGGGATCAGCGGACAACTCTTGCCATATGCCCAAGGTCTTTGACCCCAGAACATATACCTCCTAAAATAGGTGAAGGTGTCTCGGCATATGAGAACTTTGATAAAAAATACCCAGAGAGTACGAGGCATCCCCGACATGATCAGGTAAGCCCCGCAGTCACTCTGGGCTGAAGCGTCTACGAGAAACTCTCGCAGCGCCTACTCTCTTGTATTGAAGAGAATAGTTGAGAAACAAATTAAAAGAAACTGTTGCAGAAAAAGACTGCGTTTAAAATATACCAAATAAATAACAGAAGATATGAATTGTTGCTCCTACGGTCAACTCAAGAGGTAAGCGGGAAGCACATCAGTAATGGTGAGTTGCTGCCAATTAATAATGGTACAATTATCAAATGATACATTATGTAACAAGACAATATTGTATCTATAATAATATAATGCATGATTTTTTCAGCTCAAAGAAACTCAAAATGGCTTAGCATGTCGAAAAATTGCGCTGAATAAAATTATTAATTGTCTCTCGGGAAATAATTGTCTTCGAACCAGTGGAAGCTCGTGAGTTTTTAAACTTATGTGCTGCATCGCCGCAAGGAACAGTTTTTACGATGATAATTACATAATGTGTAACATTTCTTATTTAGTTTGCATAACGTGTAATAGGGACGAATTATTAAAACTGTACAAATATAAAATCATATTGAAAAAAAAACATAACACGAAAGTATTTTGTCTTCGTACATATTTTTAATAAAGAAAGTTAATTTTTCGAAGAAGCCACTGTTACGTTAATATAGTATGCAGGATTGTGAGGTCATTTTTTCAGGGTTATTAAAGTCTTCATGATGCCGCCCCTTAAATGTTAATTCTTTTAAATAACCTTTGATTAATTCAAATAAACCACAAATGCATAAATAGTATTTTTTTATTCGTCAAAAACATTTAAAACAGTAGCCCGATGAGGCTACCTGTGTCAGCGCGCCTTGCTCTGCGCTGCGTTCTTTGTAGCTCACTTAATAGTTCGTGGGCGCTCAGGGATGTGAAACATTATACTGCGCATACGCATCTCACACTTCAGACAGTAATTTTGAGCTACAATGCAGGATAGCACTAAGTGCTTTGACGGGAAGTTTGAACTCTTAGAAATGAAACCAGAAATTGACACTCATAAAATATTGTTATTATAAAGGTTCTTAAAATTACGAAACAAATAATTTTTCCTAAATTAATTAATGTGCTGTAGCTCGTGAGCACATATGCACCAGTCGCCACTGCCTCATACCACTTAATAATCAGTCTGTCTTGGCTCCAGATGATAATTTATGCGAGGCATGGTTTTTGAGGTCTCTATTTTGAGAATATTGAGTGGCCCATCCGAGGAATTTACAATCTAATCTTTAAAGAATTACAAATATTGGTTTTGATTGACGATTAAGTCAAGTTTTACTCACCGCAGTGAGATACAGCTGTATTATAATAATATTGAGTAAGGCGGGTGTAACTGTTACGGCCATGACAAGTCTCGAGAATTTTCCAAGTCATCATTTTGGGGAAAAAACCATTTCTTTAATTATGTGTATGCTAATGGACTTTCATAAGATGTTTTTCACAAAAGCAAAAGTCTAAATCAGGGGTGGCCAACCCTTTGCATACCAAGCACCAGTGTTTTGACAGACGAATTCAGATACGCCATATAACTAACTCTAGCATATTTTATAGCGTGTTAAGTTCATGATTAGATATGAGGACAGAATCTGCTTTGCTTAGGGGACAAAAAGGAATAACGCAATTAAATTAATTAATTTATGCCACTTTAATGAAGCACCAATCTACAAAAGTCAAGAATGATTTTCCTGGACAAGAGGGTGATACCTTCATGATGCTGCTTTAGCTGACAGAGAGTCTCGTTTGGTGAATATGACTCTGGACTATGGTTGTTGACACTAAGAGTGGAACTTGGAATTGTCTGTTCTCTCTGTTTGCCAGAAGAACTGTTATTCTTTTATTGTTGACTTTTGGCCATTCATTGTGTTCATTTATAATATTCTTTACAATAAATGTCTAACTGTTCAATGATTTTTAACAATGTAAAGGGACTTCTCGTATGAAATACAAACATGTTCAAGAATACATTGCTCGATTATGGCATGCGCCATGGTAGTGGCTCATATCTGCAACTAATGCATTTGATATGGCAACCCATTTTGCATGTTAATCAAATTGTCACTTTTTTTTTCAGTTTCAAGCTGCAATTCTCCTACAATTAATTAATATCGATGTAAACACAATGTTTTGTTGTGGTATTCAGTCCTGAGACTGGTCTGATGCAACCCTTCATGCTACAACAGCTCACATCCTCCCTAATCTACTTATTATATTCTATCCTTGGCCTCCCACACACACTTCCCTATAACGCTAATTTTACAATACCCTCATGTCTAAAAACTGGCCTATTAATCCATCCCTTCTCTTGGTCAAACTCTTTAGCTTTTATTGTTACCTGAATATTTTTCTTCCTGGGTTCCTTCAATTGTTGGTTTCGTGGTTGGCTCTTTTTCTGTTTAGATGGCTGAACTTTTGACAAGAAAATATTCTTTTTTAGTTCTAACCCAAACGAATTCAAGACTGGTTTTCTGATCCTCGTTCTTCCTCTGCGTTTGGTGTTGCCAGAAGTTTATTAAAATTGGAAGATAGCTTTCTGTCAGATGAATCTGGTGGTGTGTCATCCCTATCCATATATAGTGCATCAATATCAAGATTATCATCTAGATCAAACGTCGGTGATGAATCAAAATCGATAATTTTAGGTCGCTTAACATGCTTATTTTTTAAGGTGGGTTGTGAGCAACTGAGTAGTGCGTTGGTCCAATGGGCTGCAAAAAGGAACAGGATCACTGATAATTCTTTGCTTATTGTCATCAGGCAACTCAGAGCTTTGTTCCTTTTTTCGATTCAGGACAAGGTAGTTCAGTTACATTGCACGTCCGGGTTGAAAGGGTAATATTGGAATGTGTCATTGATTTTTAACAAGGAAGATATTAAATATTTTGTTATTAGAAATATAAATTATTATTGGCTATATAATGTAATTTTTCCCTGCCTCAATAAACAAAAAAAGTAATTATTATATTACTGTATTGTATCATTGTATCTTCCCGTAAAGAAATAAAGCAAAAATAGCCTCAAATCAGTTAATTTATTATGGTCCATATTAGATGTTTATTTTTGTAAAGGTCAATTATGAAAAATTTCTTGTAAAAGATAAAAAATTAAGGAAAAATTTATTTCTCATTTATAAGTCAATTAAATTCTACTGGTATTTTGTGACATCCTTCAAAAGCCACAGGCCTGCATCAGGATTATCTGTAGGAACCTGAAAGGGAATAATGGTGTTTTAAAATGTGAGAAATATCTAAAAAAAAAAACATATAAATTTGCATACTTTAACATCAGAAATTTGACTAATTCACAACAAAGGAATGGCTTATTCATTTGAAAGGCATTGATAGAGATTCAAATAAACTGGTAACAGAACTTACCATATGTCCGGAACGATCAATCCAATAAAAGCTAAAATTCCTATTTTTCTTGTAATATCCTTCAATGTAGCCATTAACTACCATGCTGCTTCTAAAAGCATTTTTCCAACCATCAGCTCCAGGCCATTTTAGCCGTTGAACCCAATCCAGAGTGCCTATATAAAAAGTAATATTTTTATTTTGTCTACTGCATTAAAACATTTTATCATGCAAGTCTGAACAATTTAGAAGGTAAAACAATATTTTGTTAGACTATATCATGTAATCTCAATAAGCTCATTAGTTTTATGGAAGCATCAATACCTCCTATGTCTGTCAAATAATTAGAAGCATTTGTATGCAACTAAACAGAAGTTGTAAATATATTACTAAGTTAAGTTCACAATTCTTATTTGTAATTATAGAATTTGATTATATATATATATATGAGATAGGAAATGACATTGTCATGTTTAAAACAAGTCGTCGGCTAGCCGATCACTGGAAATGTCTTCCTAACTTTCTGATGAAGGGGGCGGTGCCTCCGAAAATTCAAGTTCTCTAAACCTCACAAGGTGTCTACCATCTATGAACCTCAGGTAAGTCATCTTCTTTCTATCTCTCTGTCCTTTCCCCATTAATTATATATATATATATATATATATATATATATATATATACAGTCAGCAGCAATTAGAATTGAAGGGCAAGAAAAGAAAGCAGAAATCAAAAAAGGAGTAAGCAAGGATGCAGTCTGTCACCAATGCTTATATATAGATCGAGCGATGAAGAAAGTTTAAAATAAATATGGAAAGGGAATCAAAATGCAAGGAGAAGAAATAAAAAACCCGGAGGTTTGCTGATGATAGTGTGGTATTAGGGAAGTCAGAAGAAAACTTGAAAACCATAATAAATAACATGAACATTACCTTGGAGGAAGAGTACAACATGAGGATTAATAGATTCAAAACAAGTGGTGGTGTGTAGTATGGTAAATAGTGGACTAAGGAAAATGTTAGATTGGGAAGGGATAACTTGAACAAAGTTAAGGAATTCAGCTACTTGGACAGCATAATAACTAGGGATGGTGGAAGTATAGTAGACATAAAGAGTAGGATAGCACAGGCAAAAAGGCTTTCACAAAAAAGAGGAATTTACTTATGGCTAATATAAGTATGAATATTAGGAGATCATTACTAAAAATGTTGGTATGGAGTGTGGCATTATATGGGTACAAAACATGGATGATAGGAGTTGCAGAAAGGAAAAGAATAGAAGTTATCAAAATGTGGTGCTAAAAGAATGCTGAGAATAATATAGGTAGATAGAGAAACCAACCAGAAAGTTCTAAGCAAAATAGTGGAAGAGAGAACAATTTGACCAACATAAGTGTTAGATTAATATGCCACATTTTGAGACATGAGGGTCTAGTGAAATTAGGATTAGAGGGAAGTGTGTGGGGTAAAAACAGAAAAGGAAAGGCAAAGGATGGAATCCACTTATCAGATCCTAATAATGTGATAGGTATGTAGAAATGAAAAGGATAGGTTAGCATGGAGGGCTACATTACAAAAACAACACACACACACACACACACACACACACACACATATATGTATATATATATATAATAAAAACTCAGGTTTCACGGCGTCTTTTGAAGATTTTCCCCTACCCTCGATAATATATATATATACTCAGAGTCGTCGGCTAGCCGATCACTGGAAATGTCTTCCTAACCTTCTGATGAAGGGGGCGGTGCCTCCGAAAATTCAAGTTCTCCAAAACTCACAAGGTGTCTACCATCTATGAACCTCAGGTAAGTCATCTTCTTTCTATCTCTCTGTCCTTTCCCCATTAATTATATATATATATATATATATATATATATATATATATATAACTAAAAACTATTGAGTATATATATATATATATGTGTGTGTGTGTGTGTGTTGAAATATTGGTTTTTATAATTATATATATATATATATATATATATATAACTAAAAACTATTGAATTTAATCAATATTTTTCAGAAAACTAACCTGGAGTATCGACTATCAGATCCAACTGGCCAGTAAATACAACTACTGACAATGAAGTCTCATTCAACAGTAACTCAACTGCAAAATTGACCAAACAAAAACATTATAAACCAATTTATAAAATATGTAAAATAATTGAGCACACAAATATCAACATGTTAGAATACTGTCAAGTTGGTCACATTGTTTCAAATGCTGTGACAGTCATGACCAATAGTGTTTGTCATATTATACAAATCTAAGCTTTGGAGCAAATTATAATTATGTTTATTCCCGCTCAAAAATATTATTAAGAAATAACAAAGCTCATGAAGAAGATAGAAAGCAAGATGGTATTTCAAAATCTGAAGTGAACACTAATGGAATAAGAGTTTTTCAGGAAGTGATGAGAGACAAAATTGTTTAAGAAGTCCATTAAAATGGATCCAAGTTACAAAATTCATAAGTATCAATGTAAGAGAAAAGGATTACAGATATAAGTAAGTGGCCATTTGTCAATGAGAATATATAAGATCTTATAAGTTACTAATTCAAAATTTTATACAAGGATTCTGTCAATATAATTGCCAATGCAACTGACCTATTAATCTGTGAGAAATAGTAGAAAATTAGAAACTTAACAATTAGTTGGAATATTTTTATATTAATTTATTCACAATTTGTTCCCAACTTGAAATGAAAGAACAAAAACAATTCTCATTAAATATTTTTAGGATAATTTGAAACTGAAATATAATATACAAATATCTTACCAATATCTGTTGCTGGTTTCATGAAGTCTGAATATAATGCATCAAACACACTCCCTCCCTGGATGCCCCAAAATTGTGTTAAGCCCAGTCTATCTCTCACTTCTCCGTTCATCAAATCATCAAGTGCATCATTACTAGCTCTATCAAGTCCTCTAATTGTACCTGCAAAATATATGTATGTATAATTGTTTATAAACTTGGGAAATAAATAATGATTCACAGATGTAATGGTCCTAGCCTATAAGTATAAGTATTAACAAGATAAGTATTAAAAGTAGAGAAAGGATTAAATAACATCATTTTTATGATAGTTAAAATTTTGAATCATAGTAAATAGACCTACAGGCAATGAATGAATTAGAAAAATGCATTGAAAGTAAATGTGTAACTAGACTTATATTTTTTTGAATAGTTATGGTGTTATAGTATAGATCAGAAGAGTGTAAGAAATATTGAGCAATTAAGCATTTTTTTTAATAAAATTAAAGTTCCATTGGCTTATTATAAGAACTTGATGACATGTTATAAAAATAACTTTATGAAGAGTAGGTTGAGAATTAAAATAAGATATATACAAAAGATTATATTATGAAGAACAAATTTCAAGAATTTAGATGCTAGATAGTAAGAGGGAGTAACCAAGAGTATGTATATTTGGTAGATTAAAAGAAAGTTCAATAGATAAGAAGAACCAACCTTAGAGAAAATGGATCAAGTTGGTACTAATAGTGTAAGTAAGGGAGAATAAGTTTGAAAATTGATTGAAATGATCTTGAGAAAAAAAAAGATAGGAGTGATTCTTAACTTCGAATTGCTTTAAAATATTATAGATATAAATAGAATTTTATTTCATCCTTTAATCACAGAACTGTAAATTGCATTGTTTAGAAGTAAATTTGATGTCCACTTATGCTTCTAAAAATTTGACCAGGTCCTTCTTATCCATTGGGGAGACAATGGCTCTTAATTTATCACTATATTACAAAGTTATAAACTACTGACAATGTAATAAGTTAATGAATATATTGTACTATTTATACCAAATAAATAGTACTTTATTGGTTTACTTCTTTGCAATTTAATTATTAAGTTAGAAATCAGTTAAATATCTGTAACTGTTAACATTTATTTGCTGCTTGCAGCTGTTTTTAAAAATAATAATGTTTATCAAAATAATGTAATCAGTCTGTATTTTAAAGAATTACCCTAGTAAAAATAACAAACACCTATTTTAATCATGCAATTCAATCGTTTCAAGCATAAAATAAACAAGTTAATGTTATTGCAATTCCTACTAAGAGTTCCATAATTTTTCCATCTACCTAAACATTTTTAGTGTATTAACTTTGTCATAAGACATATGCTTTCCTTAAACCAACAATAAAAAATCATTATTTTCACAAAGATTGAAGGTCTTCCTGGCGAATATGTTGAATAAATACCTCTTTGGCATTACTGCCTATGGCAATGACATTTCAATGGATTTAATTAGGCAAAGATGGCAGTGAATGTCATCAAAACATTGATAATGACCCAGGTGGAAACCCAAGAACTATTTATACATTATTTTCACAGTTACAGAAACACCCTAAGTTTTTAAAAATGTCAAACACTTTTGCACAAACTTTCATAGCTGTCTGTAAACATTAAACAGAGCTACAATGGAAGTTTATACCTCTTTTTCCACTGCTAGGTATCTTATATAGAATATTGTAGAAATCCACATTGTCAGTTTGGAGCAAGATTTCATATTCAGTTTGTCCCCATTGGTCTGTTGCTGTTGACCATGATCCTGAATCCACATAGGATTTACATGCCTGAGCAGCTGCATCGATGCTTGCATAACCTTCATAGTCCACTACACCCTTAAAAACAAAAATAATATGGTAAAAAATTGGATAAGAAATAGTGACAGACTTAACCTAAATTGATAGAATGGCAGAGAAGTGTGAAAATGTGAATTTTGTGTAAAATTACAAAAAGAAAATCTGAAGGACTGCAAAGTATTTTTTGTATGTGCATAGTAATCTTTGTGATGGTTAATGCTAGACCCTTCTTCAGACAATAGGAACAGACCCTTTTCACAGACAATGGCAGATCAGTGTAAAATTCGAAAAAAGTTACTCCTGTCAAGTTGGAAGCTATTCGTAGCTAATTGGAAACAGCTACCATGTAATGAAAGTAAAACATGTATGATTGAAAATTTATAGTTGGCTATAATTTTGTAAATTCCAACCAACTGATGCTATTCAAAATTGCAGCTGATTGGCTACTAGAAAAAGTGAGGAGGAGAATTCAGGGTCACACGAGGTGGGATGGAAATAAATTTGGTGCAGAGATGGGTCATTAAATTTCAGACTGCTATCAATAGCAGAGTTAAGGTCTTGAGTTCTTAGTCGAGACTGAGAAGATGTTAAAATTTTGGTAGATGTCTTGACTATTTTGGTCCGAGACATGACTCATGCAGTTATTTAACCCTGACAAAGAGCCAATCAGAAGAAGAATATCTCATGCTCTCCAATGATTTTCAACCAGAAAACAGCTGCCTTCTTCTGTCAGTGTTGATGACATAATATTTTAAAAGTTCACATTGCCAGGTCTCCCTGCCAAAGCTCTGCTTCATTTTCATTCACCCAACAGGTGACTTAATATGAAAGAGTTTCATTGTAATTTTATGAATGTTCTACCACTTTTAATTTTTAATTCATTTTATTTGATTATGTTGTTGTATGCATATCAAATTTTAACTTTTCTATTATTACATTCAAAATCATTAATAAAACCTTTTTTCTTTTCTCTTTTGAATCCTACATGATAAATTTCTCTTCATCAAAAATAGAATAATTATAATAAAATTAAATTCAAAATCATTAGTTAAATCTTGTTTAAATTCTACAAGATAAATTTATTTTAAGTGACATTAGAATAATTATAATAAAATTAAAAGTAAGTCATAATTATTACAAATTAATCATAATAAATTTACTTTTTCATTACAATTTTCTATGATAGTCTATGATACATCATAAATGTTATACTGAACTGTTATTGTGCATAATTTCTACCAACAAAACAGCCATATGATCTTGAATTTATAGCAACAGGATTGTGAATAAGCAAATATAAGTACTTGTATTATTTCTGTGTTGGTGCTTTTAGTTTATAGCATTGATTTTGGCATGATTTATTATTAACTTTATAAATGTATAAATTCTTTCGATGGCTTGCTCTGCCATCATCTTCAGACTGAAGTGTCAAATTCGGTAAGTGTAAGCATTTATATAGTCTGGGGCAAGTCTGTGCAAGCACAGACCGGCTATGATTGGCTAGAAGTGGACACAGGAATGAGGGCATCAACCATTGGTCCACTTGCTTAGTCATGCTTTAGTCTCCCGTGGTTGCGATCATGCGGCTCGTCTCCGTTTCATCTGGGGTCCCATGACTCAGCCCCGAGTTCCTCTGGTGAAACAATGGGTTCCAAGCCAGGCTCAATTGGAATCCAGAATCTCTCAGTAAATTCTAACTGGACCTGATGTTTATTGCCTCCAAAATAATGCTATCCCAATAGCAATTAGCTCTGTCCAGAATACGAGTCTTATCAAAAGCTATTTTATGACCCGTGAACGAGGCATGTTCGGCAATAGCTGACTTATTAGGTTGTTTTAATCGCAGATGTCTATAGTGCTCTTTTATTCTTTCCTCTACAAAACGTCACTGTTAAAATCTTTGACCCGGTTGGAAACCCGAGAAGAATTTATACATGTCACTCACTGGGAAAGACCTCATACTTTAACTTTATAAATTATTAATGAGATTGCCACAATTTCAAACTAGCAGCCATGACTGAGGGGTATTGACCTGCACTGCAGAAATGGCGACTTGGGTTTGAGTCTCACCCAATGCAACCATTTTTATTTGTTTACTTTATTTACCTTTCATTTCCAGTATTTTGTGTTTTGAAAATGTTCTGTTTCTGGAATATGGATGTATAAAATGTACTGGATTCTGAATAAGTAATGCATTTGAGACTTATGCAGTACAAGCCTTTGGACAGTTAAATAAACATGTATAACCTCTACAAGTGTGTTACTATATCTCAAGATCTTACAAAAATGTGACAATATAGAAAAATTCTATCACGCTAAAAGCTAGATATCAATAACCTCATATGACTTAATTACCTTAATTACATTACATTTTATTCAAATTTCAATAATAAAAAAGTACTTGAATTTGAGTGTAATGCAATTTTGCTTTTAATGGATAAAAGTTATTAAATGTCACCGATTTCTTAATATAATTTTGTTCAATAAAAGATAACTTTAAGGAAGTGAAATGACTTTTCCTCTATATTCATATATTTAGAAATGCATTACTTATTGTATTAGTAGAATTTTAAATTTAATAAAATTTATTAATTAATATATGTTTTACTTCCAAAGATTCACTAATATTTTAAAATCATTTTGTCATAAAATGATTTTTTCACAGTATATATTGCAGTTACATTTTATGTTGATGTACTTACAGTGTGAAGAAGGAATGGTGCCCAAGTTAGTACTGAGTCAATTGGGGAAATCCATGAATCACCCATAGCAACTCCCTGAAGTGGTACAGTGACAGTTCCAGCTTTAATAGCCTGAAAAATAATGTACATTTAATTTTAGGTATAATCCACATTTCTTTTAAGAACATCTTTTCTGCACATTTCAAAACAGGCAACATACATTTTACCATATTTTTATTACACATGGACGCACTTTGAATATTCCACAATTATGTTTCTTTAAGATGACTAATAAAACCTTTTCTGCCTGTTTTATTCAACAAAGTAAAATTTTTGTCTAACTAGTTTTTGTTTTTACAATATTTGATCCAGTAAATAAAGCATTAATCATTCATTAACTTGATACATCAGGAAGCCTATATTCTGTTCAATACTGTTCATATTTTAAGAAACTTTTTTCTTTGGTGTCTGGGACCTAAGTGACAACTTTGCGTCTACATGTGTTAACCAACAAATTTTGTGACATACTCATGAATGCCAAATGAGCTAATCATTTACACTTAAACTCCTTCAAACACCTAATTCAGTACAATGGATGAAGTATAATAAAATAATTCCCTTTAAAATTAACATAATAGTGAAAATTTTTCTGAACTCACAAAAAAGAAAAATAACAGAAATACTGTCCATATAAAGTTTTGAATACTACTATAGTCAATGATTAACAATATAAAATAAGCAATTGCAATCAAAAATGTACTTGAGTAATAACTTAAATGGTTTAATTAAAAATTCTTACTCTGTCTAGTTCAAGGGCAAATTCCGCTGCCATCTTTCCTCCGTATGATTCAGAGAATATGTATAAGGGGACCTGTTTAAACTCTGGGTAGAGATCAAGGAAAGCTTTAGTGAATGTGACAAGATCTGTGGCAATCTCAGCATTGGTAGTTGTGAGGAGACTCAACTGGTCAACATAGCTGAATCCAGTTCCTACAGGGTTGTCGATGAAGAGAACATTCACCTGGTGGACCTATAACATAAATCTGTTAAGAGTTGCACTAGTGAAATACTGGGATTATGTATACCAGTGCTCACCCAAGAAGATGCACGTTCGTTAAGGTTGACGTCAACAATGCCTAGCTCCTCGAAGTTGCCATAGCCTGTGCCAGAGGCTCCTGGGCCACCCTGCAGCCAGATGACAAGAGGGCGTGTTGTATAGTCTGTAGTGGCTGTTGTATAGTACAGCCAGTAGAACATGTGTGCACCAGGACGAACATCCACATAGCCCCAGTCCTGCTCTCCAGGGCCAACACCTGGCCGCCCTGAAAATACATTAATTTCTTCTGGTCAATATACTGAATTACCAATACCTATTTTTTATAAGGTTGTTCACTGACTGACTGACTGACTGACTGAGGTTTATATCTTTATAAATAAAGCCAGGAGACAAAAAATAAATGGATTCAAATAAATGAAGGCAATGAGCAGTTTTGAAGTAAGCAATCCCATTATTGTGCCCAATTCCAGCAGGGGATCTGTTTACCATATCATCAGTACTAGTACTTAGCATTGCTTTTCATAAAAAGGGGAATAGCATGACTGGAGTTTAATCACCCATGTATCCAAGATTTAGGCGATACTGATCATGTTTAATAAAGAAAAATGAAGGTGATATCAAACTACAGGGTCAAAAACATTGAATCAGTTAAAAAAAAAATTCCTTCCTTATACCTAATTGATTCAACAATCCAATAGATAATTCAAGTCATAGTATAACTCTGTATGTAACAGGATAAAGTATGCAAAACAAAAAATTCAATAATATTTCATTTAAACGTCATCTTTTTGACTTAAAGTTTAATAATAATAATACTTTAGTGTAGAAGTTCATGAGGCAAATGTACATACAAATGTCAAGTTAAACTACAAATATTATAATAGTATATATAACTAATAAACAGATTTGTTTTACATCAATACAACACAATCAAACACTAACATATAGATACATGATACATATAGCAAATATACAATTTAATGAAAGACCTTATTATTAATTTCAAAGTATGTGGGAAGTACAGTTGTTAATGTGCATATTCTTAACCTTGGTTTTAAATTGCTGTCAGGCAGTATTATAATAAATAAATAAAAATACAGCCAAATAAGTCAGCAAATAAACTTAATTAGTATATAAGTGCAATGTTATATTTGTGGACTTCTTCAGACAAAGTTTTAAATAGATGAGCTATTTACATTAGAGAAACTTGGTGTCACAGTCAATCTCCACGACGATTAATTCATTAAGCTTTTTATTCATGAATGAAAATCATTTAAAGAATATCTTCACAAAATTGTTAATACCTTCTGCTAAATATTTATCTTGTACATTTTATTTTCAAATATATGTACATTAAATTGATTAAAATTAAGTACGAAATTAGTAATTCACTGGTTAAATAGCCAGCAATAATTTTACCTTGAAATGAACAAATTTACATCAATATTACATTTTCTCATAGATATATTTAAAAAATATAATTAATTTTCTTACAACTAACAATTTTCCATCACTACACTCACGGTAGTATCATATGGGGCCTTCTCATAGATCAAAATATTTCACACAAAACCTGACAGTATAGGAAATCAGCAAAAAGTTACAGGGTTAGTTACCATGACAGCATAATGGACCTTACTGCACCTTTCTCATTGCAATTTCCTCATATTTCAGTCATACTCAATCAGTCCCTGGTTTAGGACAATTTCCAGTCTTTGCCAGTCTCCTCAGTCTATCTGTCCAATAATGTGATCATCTGTGCTGAAATCTCACTATCTGCCACTAATATCATCTGATCAACCACTGTCGCCTCCTCAACTTCTCTTGCCTAATTCCGATCAACCCTCGAAAATCTCTCTGCAAGCCTTTTTAATACCTCTTCCCCGCTTCTTTAATTCGTATCCCAAAGATATCAGATATCAGTGTTCTAAACGGACATTCTCCAATCGCTTGCTAAAAAAGGAGAATTTGGGGACAACAGATTTGATCCATGCTTAAGATAAGCATGGTGGGTGATGCAGACAGATGGCTTTCAACCTATCATATTGAAGAAGTATCACAATGGAGCAATTGAAATGGATACTTCCATTAAGACAATGAAAGATTTGACAGTACTCGTATTGTTCTTTCAAGAACATGAGGGAGACTCTCAGGTGACAAACACAATCACCAAATATCATTCCAATTGATCATTAGTGCCATGAAGTTGAAAGATCCATACTTCAGTTGTAACACAGTCATCAAATCACACAAAATGAACAGATTTATTTATCAACCATTGAGTCAGGTTAGGTTTTAAAACCGCATGGAGTGAAAGCCAAGAAATATTGACACAGTATTGAAGGTAAAAAGATGACCAACGAAGTTCTGATGAAATTATTCTTACCTTATAATCCAATCAATAACAGTATATTATTTTTCGTTATTAATTCAATCGTCCTTTATTTTATTTTACATTCAATGTGAAATAACCACGTTAAATGTGTATCTATTAAAAGCACAGACAGTCCCTGGTTGGGGATTTCCTGATTGAGTTGTCTTGCCAAAAATAGTCCAATGTTGGCAAATTCCCGGTAGGCGCCAGCATTCTGTCGGATCGGTCATAACATTAGCCACCCGCTAGTCAGGATATTGTTAACAGTTTTGGCTAGTTTCCACCAATGATAGAATATGTCTCCTGTAAAATTGAGATACTTGATCTAAATGAATACCATCAGTTGTCAAGGAATGAAGGTACCTGACTGTCAGCGGTAAGTTGATGCCTCTGCACCCCATATAATATATTTTAATTATTAGTATGAAAACTGAATAATAAAAAAACCTGTTTCGGATGTAGTAATAAATGATAACTAAGACACATGGCATGTGAAGTAAGAAGAAATCCTACCACCAATGCAAGTTATGCCAGTCATAATCCACAACCAATTGACCGTAAACCAGCACAACCCAAAGACTGAGTGAGTGGTTCCGATGGAACGATTTTGCCCATTTAGTTGTGAACTGTCTTATGTTTCAACCAAGAAGCTAGCCTCTTGCTTACGTCACACTCTGCTGGCCTCCAATCTCGCCGCTCTGTTATACCTAAGCCCTCAGGTTTCCTGCTCTCCATCTTCGTAAACGTGTATTAATATTTCAGTCCTAAAATAATTCTACTGTAGCACATGAAATATTTTCCTATTTTGTATACTTTAATTAAAAACGTGTTTGAATGGCTAACCTGAAGCTAGGCTGACCACGAGAAGCAAGCAGAACTGTCTCAGCATGGTGGATGGGACGCGTGCAAAAGTTTTCTTTCATTTATACCATTTTTAGAGATAAGGGTATCTAGAGAGATGCAGACTATCTTCAGTTATAACTATGGCATTGGGAAAGTACAGTTTTAAGTGTTTTTAGGTGATAAGGGCATTAAGTTTCAATAATGAATTTCCCAAACCATTCAGAAAGGCGATTTCTCAGAATTGCCATAATAGTTTTAATTGGCGGGTTTGTAGCTAACATTTGAGCCGAATGGAAAAGAACTTCTGGTGCCCTAATAGTCACGAATCCTCAGGGCCAACTTCTTATAATAGTAACAATTCATATGTCAGTTTATTCGGAACCTCTTTTTAGCCTTTTACGTGCAGAGCCATTTATGCTGAGGAATATGGAAATTGGTAGACGCTCTTAAGTCATTCCAAGCAAGTAGACAATCCAGTTACAGCATTGTTGAAAGGATCTTCACTCCCAAATGACGAGCAGTAGTCGGCTATCATATTCACATCCCAACGACTCTGATAGGAGTATATTTCAGATCCTGATGGATCTTTCACCTTGTTCTTCACTTATGCCTCCTAAATTTGAAGGGAAATAATCCAAATATTATGATAAGATATAAAAGTCGTTTAAATTTGTCTAACACCTTTTTTTTACAATTTCTTAGAGAATCCTTGATGTTGCCAAGAAATTTAACTGTAACGTCTTTGAATGCGTTCTATGCGACTTTTTCTATTTCCATCTAGTATCTGCGAAGACATCATCCATAATCAGCTTGTGAATCTGTAGCGCTTCTAATTTTCCTTTCTTTTTTGGCAGCTGTCATAAATTTTTTTTTTCAAGGCTCCAGTGCTTTACAACACCACGCTCCACGCAAACACGTTTAGAAACGATTTTCTACTGCCCAAACAGCAAAGTGCATGTACTTTCCTAGCCTGTTACCATTTAAATCATCACTCTTCCTTTGACTACTGTTTATTATCGTAGTTTTATTTCTGTTATGTGCTACAGCAGGTTCGGCCAAGTCGTGGCCCGCCTTGAACATTTTTCTGGCTCGTGAGATTCATCAGAATTTTTTTTCTGCAATAGTTTTGTTAGAAACTTGAATAATGATACCGCACAATTAAATAAATAGCAACTCTCCTTTATATGGGGATGTATACTTTTTTGCGGCCCGCGCGGTTATGACGCATTTTAAAAGTGGCCCGCAATATCATTGGTGCTACAGCATCCCTTGCAATAATTTTTACGAGGCTAATGCGTAAGATAATATTACAACAGCGACAGTGTTACTCTCTGGCAAAAGGCAAATAACCCGTCCCGTAACATTTATGATTCTGCCCACGTAAGATATTATTTTTAAAAGCGGAAGAAATTTAGAAAAAGTTTATACTCATTTGTAGTGCGAAAGTATTTTTCCGTCGTACATGTTTAAAATAAACGTGATTTTAGGAATAAACTATGTATGATGTTGAGATACATCAGGGGGAAATGAACTATTTTAAATCAAATCCTGGCATGGGCTTGGATGTTTGTGCCGTCATGGTAACGAAGACCGGGATTAAGACTGTTGGAGAATCGATACGCTGACCACGTGTCACTCCAAATTCGGAATGTGTCATTCAAGATGACAGTCCGCAGTCGAGTCGGTAGGCTCAGGCCCTCAATGGGCTGTAGAGCCAAGGAAGAAGAAGAACTATTTTAAAATAAAGAATTTTTATAAAAATGTGAAAAATATTAAATTTGAAATTTATTAATGGCAATATACACTAATTTAATAAATTATAATTTAGATAGCCGGCCTTTCCTTAATGATTAACACTACATGTTTACAGTATTTACACACATTAGATATCTTATAAATTAAAGACATGAGTTCTATTCTAAGGATTGTCTAAATGGGTCTTCTAATGGAGCAGAACACAAATCCTACGCGGAGTAAGTACTACAAGAAAATCTTCAAATGATTACAGACAGAAGAATTACTCTTCCTTCACATGTTGGCCTGTAACTTGTCGCAGGAGTCGAAGACGATATACCGGACTTCCTCATTGCTATAATGAGCATCTGCCTACTTAGCTTCCCTCCTTGGAGCCACGAGCTCGAGCAAGTTTTCCTCCCGATATTCATATGTCCATAGCCAATACAACTTCTTACTGCTTTACTGGATACTGCTTAATACTTACTCTCACTGCTCCCTCTTAATGTCCAATCAAAATGCACTAAATTCATTTTCTTGAGGTTTTAATACTTCATTTCCACTTCATTATTTTGTTTCCGTCGGTGGCGTGGTCCGATCCTTTCCAATGAAAGAGGAGCCATTCACCCTACTCCACCGACGTTTCGGGGAAAGCACTATGTTCCTACAAATGATTCCGCCTAATCTCAAAGACTTAATAAACCCTAAGCCGCGTCAACTTGTCGGGGTTTTATTACCTCTGTCTGTACCCTTAAATTTCCCTCACGCCGCTTGCCTTTGATTCTGTACCGCTCAATTCCGCGTGCAATTGTGTTTTACTATTACAATATCAATATTTTATGCAGGACCTTCGGTAACTCTCGCAATGCGATAAAAGTCTTCGAAATGCAGCCCATTAAATATTAATTAAAATAATCTTTGACTGTGACTTCTTTTATAAAATGTATGAATACTACTTGTGTATTGAATATATAAACTACTTTAAAATTAGCTTCCTAAATACTAAATGGTTATTTTTTTATTTCGCTGCTTAAGGGGGTGCTGCCTATTACGACACGCCTCCGTCTCTTCATACTACGTTGCAATGTAACACAAGACAGAAACTACTTGTTTGGGTTTACGGGTGGTGCAGGCGAGGAGGTGAATCGACGTTGTCCGCAGCAAGTTTGAGAGTAGTGTGACGATTTCCGGATGTTAGCTATTTTGTTTCTGAGGTATTTATTTTGTCCAAAATCACCGGTTTTTCTCTGTATCGAATTCAACCTATTTTTGGGTTATTACTAATAGAGCAACATCGCAAGAAATGGCTATGTCAGTTGTGAGTTTTCCATATAGATGGAACACAACATCGCAATTCAATCCTGTGATTGCTGCTTCTGGGAAATAATCCATGCAATAGTTTAAGAGTAGCGAGGATTGGAGATTTTAAACACTTCGCGAAAGTTTCCGTAAGCTAATAATAGCGCACATTTAATTTTATTTCATTTGCCTTTTATATAGCGCACTTCTCAATTTATTTAATTATATATATATGTGTGTTTTTTATTTATGTATTTATTAAATCTACAAATGGGCAGATGCCCGGCGACAGATACATAGAAATTAAACAATAATTAATAAACTATAGTTGAATGTATAATTATATTCAATATAAATAAATAAGTGTGGAATCATATTATTAATAAGGCCCTGCGGGAGTTTCTCGTAGACGCTTCAGCCCAGAGTGACTGTGGGGCTTACCTGATCATGTCGGGGATGCCTCGCACTCTCTCTGGGTATTTTTTATCAAAGTTCTCATATGCCGAGACACCTTCACCTATTTTAGGAGGTATATGTACTGGGGTCAAAGACCTTGGGCATATGGCAAGAGTTATCTGCTGATCCCATTGGATCAGTCGGCCAATTGCCTCCTGAAACTGGTGGAGACACGGAGAAGGGAATGCTGCGTCCCCACAGCAAACTCGTCTCCCGTCATTCGGAAGGGCGTGAGAATAGTACCCAATGCCCGACCTACCTGATGCAGGTTTTCTAGGGTTTTCCCTGCATCTCTTTAGGTGAAACACCGGGTAGGATCCTTAAACCATAGCCCGGGGGTCCTAGTTAACCCTGGGCTACCTTGCTCTACCTTCCGCATCCCCCCTTTTCAATTCCCTTCCTATGCTATTAAAGGGGAGTTGCCTGTTTCAGGAACACCCTCATGTAGCCTGTTACCCAAAAAAAAATCATATTATTAGAAATGAATTATTAAAAAAAAGAATAGTATTGTTTTCCCTGAAAAAAAACTAGAAATATAATTCACTGTAGTATATTTTTAGAAATTTCGCAGCACAGATCACTTCACTAACTGCACTACACTACACTAAACTTAGATTGAGTCGATTTTTTTTTTCTGTAAGAGGAAGTTCCCCAAACACTCCTGCAGGCAGATTGTTCCAGTCATTAATTGTCCTATTTAGGAATGAGTATACTCCAACGTCTGTTTTTTGGTTCCTTGCTTGTAATTTAAACAGGTGATCACTCCTCCCCTCCCGTTCCGAGTCGATTCTTTCATTCTATCTCGGATTCTCTGCCAAGGTTTTTGAACTGCAAAAGCAGTGTAGCCTAGCTCTTTCTCTTCTTGTCTGCAGCGTATCCCACCCTAGTCGTTTTACCTTTTCGTTCCAATGCCCAGGTCCTATTTATACGAATTTTGTGGCCCTTCTTTGCGCCCTTTCTAAGGATTCTATTTGCCCTATCCTGTACGGATCCCAGCATGCTGCACCATATTCCATAAGTAGGCGTACTAATGACAAATATGCCATCTCTTTAGATTTCGCATTCCCCTTGTTGAGTGTTCTCATGACAAAGTGCAAGGTGTTCCACGCTTTCCTTGTAGCATAGTTTACCTGCTCCAACTTACTGTTAAAATAATTGCCTAGGTATTTACAGTTTGTCTCCTCGATCACTGTTTCCCCATCTATTTTATATATCAAGGCATATTGGACGCGCATTTTAGTAAAACTAATCGCCTTACTTTTACTATTGTTGATTTTGATTTTATTTCGCTTAGCCCATGTACTTAGAGTATCTAAGTCAGTTTGGAGTGCAGCTGCATCTTGTTCCCCATTTATTTCTCTGTAAATTACACAGTCATCTGCAAAAAGTCGGACCTTAGAGTTTATATTATTAGGCAAATCATGAATAAAAATGAGAAACAATACAGGGCAATAACTGATCCCTGGGGGACTCCCGATGTTACAGATCCGAGTTCTGAAGTTTCTTTCCCAACTTTGACTTTTTGTAACCTATTTTTTAAGAATTCTTGCACCCAGAGAACTACTCTTTTGTCAATACCTTTCCCATCTAACTTCTGGATCAAGATGTCGTGAGGAACTACATCGAAAGCCTTTGCAAAATCAATAACAATGGCGTCTATTCTACCACCATATATATATATATATATTATATGTCAATACCTTTCCCATCTAACTTCTGGATCAAGATTCCTCACGACATCTTGATCCAGAAGTTAGATAGGAAAGGTATTGACAAAAGAGTAGTTCTCTGGGTGCAAGAATTCTTAAAAAATAGGTTACAAAAAGTCAAAGTTGGGAAAGAAACTTCAGAACTCGGATCTGTAACATCGGGAGTCTCCCAGGGATCAGTTATTGCCCTGTATTGTTATTATATATATATATATATATATATATATATATATATATATATAACTTAACCACGTTGAATGTGTACCGGCTAAAATGAGTTGCTACCCTAATTATTAAATTATTAGTTTATTTTATTATTTTGAATTTTTATCTGGCGTAAATGTCTGTGCTAAATATACACTGATAAAACATGGCCAGATACAGGTAAAAAATTCTCAGAAGAAGCTTCCGTTTAAGGAAAGCCAGGTGCCCGGAAACCACCTTCGCCTCTGTAGACCCAAGCAGCATCTTGCCTCAACCATCTAGAAACATTTAATAGATTTTGCTGGGGATGCTGAGGCGAATTTCCACCAGTTTGGGGAGCTGTAATGAAAGATGGAGAGGAGATGGGCAAAATTTTTACACAAAGTAAGAAGGGTATTCTTTGCTGAAATTCGGAGGAGGAAGGGTAGGTGGAAGAGAGACTAGAGAAGCCGAAGACCTGGTGGGAGAATATGTTGCTCCAAGTCCTTGGGCAGCAATCCTACTGGTAAGCCGTCGGAAGTTTATTTCCTGGGAGTGTTGCAACGATGCTTTAATTGCCGATACTCCATATAATACTGACAGCCACAACTGTCGTAATCTGTTTCTCATGCCGTGCTTTCTGCTGAACATAAATGGAAGTCACTTTCAACACTAAGACTACGTAACTTAAGCTATCATACTTGTGAAATATATTGCAAGCATCTTTTATTATTATATTTCTTGGAAGGACAAACATTTACTAATTCCAATACATATATATGTATACATACATATATATTACACACTCATAATTCTTCGTCAAAACACTGAAACACTCGTATAGTATTCTGTACTTGTGTATGAATGGATACTTTGCTTATTGGGAAGCAGTATAATAATGTCAGCGGTACAAACTCAAAATGTCCAGTTTTGTAACGAAAATCCTATTTGAATTTTGTAAGTGGGTCGAATTTCTAATCTATTAGTATCGAATATCCGAAGAGGTAGGCCATTGTAATCTTGAGAAGCTGATAAGGGCTTAATAGGTTTCTAAGACACTTGTAGATGTCTGTAAAGGACCATTAATGATCATGGTATCTGAAAACATCACTTTCCCATTAAAAAGTAGAATCATCAGAGTGAATGTAAAAACTTCAAACACTCTCACATAAAATTATGAAAATGAAGTTCAGATATGATTTAACAGGTCCTTACTCGTGTATTACCGCCATGAAACCTATCACTTTAGCCCTCCGGAGGTCGCACATTCTAACAGCCGGATTGTCCCTGCGTCCCGCGCCGTAGCAATTTACCAAGCTCATACTTTTCAGGAGGACGTAAGACGGGTCACTCGGGCCAAGTGTAGAATGCGAACTATGATTGTCTTTGAACTATGGACTATCTTTAATATGTGAAGTGGTTGTTATGAGCAGTTGTTGCTGAGACGCCTGACGAGAATGACAAGTTTGCTTAGGGTCGGACGGATGTTCTTTGTCCAAGGCTATAGGCCTACATATATTTAATCAACATTAAAGCTATCCATACTCCTAGAACAAACTATTAGGAATAAAATATCGACAAAGAAGAGTTATCCATAACCTACAGATGGAAGTCAGCAGTAATTCGAGTTGAAGGGCAAGAAAAGAAATCAGAAAAGAAGTAATACAAGGATGCAGTATTTCGCCCATGCTGTTTGATTTATACATAGAACAGACGACGAAGAAAGTTAAAAATGATAAGGAAATTAAATCAAAAGGCAAGGAGAGAAAAAAAAACCATAAGGTTTGCTGATGACATTGTGGTGTTAAGGGAGTCAGAAGAAGACTTGAAAACCATAATAAATGACAAGATCGTGGTCTTGGAGAAAGAGTACAACATGAGGATTAATAGAGGGAAAACCAAGGTAATAGAGTGTAGTATGGGAAATAGTGGGATAATAAAGGGTCTTAGGTTGGGAAGGGATATTTTGAAGGAAGTTAGGAATTCTGCTACCTTGGCAGCATAACTTGGGATGGTAGAAGTATACTAGGCATAAAGTGTAGGATAGCACAGGTTAAGAAGGAAGGCTTTCACAAAAAATGAGGAATTTACTTATGGCTAATTTAAGTATGAATATTAGGAGAACATTCCTAAAAATGTTGGTATGGAGCGTGACATTATATGGGTGCGAAACATGGATGATAGGAGTTGCAGAAAGTAAATTTGCCGTGACAACCGTACTTATACGCGGCCACGCGCTCCCTCTCTTGGTTGGAACTGTGCTGAGTTCCCATTGGTCCTCTTCCTCCTTTCTTCTAAAGCGTGTTGGTCGTTAGGTTCCTTTTTTGTGCTTTATGGCTATGAATATAGGATCCCAAACTCTGATAGCTGAAACCCGCTGTCACGGTTCAGCACATTGTCTGAAGTTCTGATATCAATTGCCTCGGTGATTACATTATTCTACCATCCGTTAGTTCGGTCTAAGATTTTCGTTTCATCAAAATCAATTTTGTGTCTGGATAATAGTGCGTGTTTGGCCACGATGGATTTTGTGAGCTGCTTTAACCGAATGCACCTCTCATGTTCGGAGCATCGTTGTTCTATAAGAGCACAATGGCAAGGTATCTGGTATACTCCGCTGATTTTTAATCCAGTTTTGTCCTTTGCTGACATGCTGAGATGAATAGAGGGGATATTATTTATTTTTATAATGAGATATTAATATATTACGAATTAAATTCCATTTATAATAAAAAAACAATTTACTTTACAATTAAATATACAAAAGATTTACAGTTTTCTCGTTTTAACATTATTAGCTGGAATTTTTTTATAATAAAAGACGATATATCCATTTACAAAAATGATACAAATAATTGATTTTATTATAACTAAAAATGCTAGATCTCTACACTCAGGGTCGTATGTTATGGGCCTTCTCATACAGCCGACAAATTTACACAAAATCCGCTCGGGCTTGGCAGTATAGGAAATCAGCAAAAAGGTTACAGACGTATTTTCCGTGTCCGCATAATGGACTATCCAGCGTCCTCTCTCGCTGCTATTTCCTTCTATTTGGATCGTACACGATCACGCCTCGCAACCGCTCCTATTGTCCGTGGTTCAGAAAATTTCCAGTTTTAGCCTCACCTGGCCATCACCTAGGCCCCACAATCTGCGTCTCACCTGATCAACCGTTCTCGCTCCTCAATATTTCTTACGCCTCTCCTCATCTCATCACCTGCGAGGGTTATTAATACTTCTTCCACACTTCTTTAATTCATATTCCAAAGGTGGCAGGGATTGGTATTAACCAATCAGATTTATTGTCATTCCTCTCTGGGAAGAATAGTTTGCCCCTCTCCCCCAAGGTTTTTGAGGAAAATCCAGGCTTATTCCCAAGCCTCCGTCTCCAAATTTCAGCGGCCGCGGAGCTAATCCCACTGGCGTTTGAATGCCTAACTTTTATTACCCCTGTTTGTCAAACAATCTTTCTTTTGCTCGACTCCTTACCGCCGACGTCCGAGCAGGTGTATTTGATAATGAGCATATTATTCAGCTTCGTTTGTGACCTAAAGTGTCTTGATGTTGGATCGGTTTAATATTCTACCGAATTTTAATGTTATTTGTCCTTAATATGGCAGGAATGCCATGGTGGCGACAGCTGCCTCAGCGTTTGTCCTCCTTTCAATTACACCTGATTTATTAGCTCTAAAAATTTGCTCACTTATGTAGCCATTCTACAAGGAAGTTTTCTTCACGTGGATCACTCTGTCGCGAGGTTTTCCGAATCGGAAATTACTCGTGCTGTGTAATAAGACATTGTACATTTATGGACTGAATGATGAAAACTGTATGCGTAGTCTTCCTGTGTACCAAGTTTTCCTTCTGGCTTTTTGCAAATCTTTCAGTAAAAAACGGTAGGGTCCCAACTTTCTGCACTTCCATTGCGAACTTAATGTTTTCGTTTATCGATCAAATGTGCTAGGAAACTATTCAACTCCTTCCTTCTATGAGGTCAGATAGTAAATGTACCGTCCACATAGCGGAAGAAACATTTCGGTTTGAGAGGTACAGTGTCCAGGGCTTTTTCTTCAAAGGCCTCTATATAGAAATTGGCAAAATATCCGGTGATAAGTGTGAGCCCATGGCTACCTCGTCTTCTTGCTCGTAGAATTCGCCTTCGAACTGGAAGTAATTTGTCGTGAGTACATCAGGTGGAAAAAAGATTCCTCAAGAGTTCCATTGTTTTTTCGATCTGAATAAATGAAACCACAAATTCTGTCGAGTTTTTCACACTATGCGCACTGCTTCCCACAAAACGACTCAATTTCTTGACGTGAAATTTTACCTGGTTGATGTTGATAACCTATTAGTATCAAACAAAACTAATCCCCTCACTACGTTTCAATTTCATAGGATACAAATCGTATCGGGATGATCGGACGGATTCGACAAGAAACGGTGGATCCACTCTCATAATTAGAAATTCCATTAGTCACAGTGAACATCCATCGAATTCCAACTAACCCAAATAACTCTCTGCCTATCTACATATCTACATCCTGTCAATCCCTCTTCATAATCGGGTGCGACTGCAATGCTAAGCATCCCCACTTTTACTCCAGACTATCGAACCCCAGAGCCAATTATCGTAAACAAACGTATAGATATTATTTTCCCTTAAGAACCCACATATTACCCCGAAAATACAAAATCCCCTGACGTTGTAGACCACTACAACTGCAATAAAACATCCCACTATTTCTCAAAGTCCTTTGTCCCACATGAACCTAACTCCGACCACCTCCCATACCTACCTTACTTAAACCTCTCCTCTCACACTGCCTTAGCTTTACCCCTTATGTTACCAATTGGCCACTCTACATCACCCTTATTAACAAACTAACACTCCTTAACATCCCACTAAAAAAAATCATCTACTGACATAGACACAGCAATCGACAACCGTAACGCCTCTGTAGCCTCCTCAGCTGCTGCTGCTGCTCGAATTCCTCTCCCAGTCCTGTCCAATTACCAACACACTTAAAGACTTACTCCAAGAAAAGAAGAAAGCCCGTAAAAAAATGGTTATCCACAAAACATCCAAATGGCAAATCCATTTACAACTCTATATCCACGCCATATGAGAGACATGAACTACATGCCTCACCTACAGCACCTTAATTCCCAAGATATTTCCATTTGGCTCAAAATGAAAACTCTAACAAAAACCTTCTCCGAGATACCCCCACCCCCAACCCCATTCAAACCACTGGTTTACTTCCACCTTCCAAAAAGTTAATCTATTTACCAACATACCCTAATCCCAATTCTCCCCTAACCCAATCACGAACTTTCATCTCAATGAAAAATTAAATAACAATATTCTTGAACCACTACAGCTCTTCCCAATGCCTAAACTATTCACCCCATCCCAAATACGCACCGCCATCTGTAAACTCAAAAGTAATTCATTCCCAGGACACGACCTAATATCGGTACTTCATTTAAAACACTGTTCTCATCACAATAATTTTCAATACCATCCTACGTACGTCCTACTACCCTACCGCCTGGAACCATACCAATATCATTATGATAAACAAACCTAACAAACCGAAATCGCTCCCCGAAAGTTGCAGACCCATCAGCCTCCTACCAAGCCTTTCGAAACTGTTCGAAAAACTCTTCCTTCCCCTCCTCTCTAATCAATTATCATCACTCATCCCATCTGCTCAATATGGCTCGAGGTCTAAACATTCATGCATTCACCAATTATATTCTGTCACCATCTTTATCAATCATGCATTCGAAAATCGACATTCCTGAATTGGCGTATTTATTGGCGCAGAAAAAGTCTTCAACAAAGTCCATCACCCATCCCTCTTGTACAAAATAAAAAATGAACTTAACGACACACTCTTTAGAATTCTTTAAACTATGTTACTAACCGCTCGTACTCCTTCAAAATTAACAACCATTTCTCCAAAACCTTCCCAATCTCCTCTGGCGTCCCACAAGGTAGCGTGTTAGCCTAATCCTGTTTAACATTTACTAAAGCGATATTTTTTGCCGATGCATAGCTACACTCCACCAAACCTCTTCCTTCACCTCGGGTTTTCTCACGTCTACATAGCTCTAAACGACCTGGAAATCTAGGCGAAAAACTAGGTCAGCATAAACCCTTCCAAATCTGCAATTGTTTCATTTACCCTCAAAATTAAACTCATTCATTCTATCTTTTTGGGTCCCAAATCTTAATAAAAAAAACTCCATCACTGTCATCCAAAAGAAAACTACTCTATCCACTCCTTAACAGGAACACACCATTCTCCACCTCCACCAAAAGACTCATTTATTCAATATAAAATTCAAACCAAGCAAAACAGAATCCTTAGAATTATTTCCAACTCCCCCTGGTACCTTCGAAACTCAGTAATTCAAAATGACATCCAAATTCCACTGACCTCCACTACAATAATATCATTCATATCTTCCTTAATCAAAAGCTCCAAAAATCACTCCAATGACACCATAGCCGTCTTCCACAGCAATCCACCTCCTCCTACACACAACCGAAGACTCAAACGAAAACTAACAATCGACTATATCCTTCCACTCTCTCATTCCGGTATAACCTAACAATAATTGCTCTCTCAGTTTGCTGGCACCTCAGTCTCCGATTTTCATCTGATTCCCCCTACTACCCTAAACTCTATTAATATTCACCGCCAACAGTAAGTCAATCAAATATTATTAACTTTTAAATTGTCAACTGACTACAATTTATTCAAGTAATCATGTAAATTATTTATTCAGCGAATAAATATCTATATACCTTGTAATAATAACTGTACTATCGTCGGATAAAACTTTTCGCAATTAAAAAAAAAAGATGTGGCAAAGGCAATGGCACTAGGGGGAGGGGAGGGGGGGGCGTCACCCGTCCAGACTAGCGAGCACGAGCATGAGCACGAGCCGAGCAACAAGCTGAAGCTTGCTCTGTCCAGCGTTCTAGTGCCGAACAGAGCGTGAGACAAACACGAACCACAAAAAATGATTGAGTAACTTGAAGACACAGCTTATAGGAACCAAATAATTTATTATTTGCGTTGCTCGCAAATCTGGACGCGGCAGGCCGTAGATTTTTTAAGGTGCTAGTGCCTGTTTTCGAAGTGTCTTGGGAGTCTCTTTCGGTAATCTCGTTGCGTCTTAAGCCCCGTCCATACTTGCGAGCACGAATCGAGCAACAAGCTGAAACTTGCTCGGTTCGGCGTTCTAGTGGCAGCGAACACGCGCGAGCCGAGCGGCCTACGAACACGAGCCACTAGAAATGAGTCGATCATCTTTGAAGACATTATACTCCAAGCAGCGACGGTAGCAACCAGCAACTGATTTGATTGTAAGGAACGAGCCGAGGAAAGATTTATTAAACGCAACATATAGGAAGCAGGTAATTTATTTTAATTATAATGCGATGTAATATAATAGAAAACAACTTAATTATATTAATTTTTTACAATTTCAAAATTGATTTCATTAAATAATACTGTTGTTAATAAAACCACACCCAAAGTTTAGTGTTCTTACAATTATTTGTCACGTGCTATCGTGTTTCTATACGGAAGGATAATTTCACATCTTTCATTGTTAATTTATTTAAGGGATAATTGCACCTGCCTTGATGATACAAAAATTCTATTTATTTTAACTATTGTTACATTTACAAATTAATGTGATCGTGCAGTAGCAGTTGAAATACATTAGAGTAATCCATATTTTAAAATGTTTTTACTTATATATGAAAGAAATTAAGGATTAATATCCAATGGTAAATGTAGATAACTATTAATTGAACTCACCCTTTATAATATTTCATGCCATGAGCATTAAAGTAACAAGGCAAATTGCCTCATTATGTGAAGTATTTTCAAAATAAATTTGACTGTGGATTTTATGATTTTGTGAGAGCTGCGGAGTTTGTTTCAGTTTGGTCTGCTCTTTGTGACTGCGTCTGGCATTGGGCCACGTCCAAAAAAGTAAAGGTAACCTACTAGATAAAGTCAAATGTTCTTCCAGCAGTTTTCCGCTGATTTCATCCAGCCGGAAACGCGCCTGTCTCATGTGTTCGCTTATCAACGCCATAATATCTTCCTAGGGTTGATAGGGTGCTTTAGTTCCGTAAAGTTAAATATAAAAACAAATTGAAAGTTTTAATCTTCTCCAACCGCTTGTAACTACTTCAGTTCATTTCAAGGAATACGCTTGTGATGTAACTCAATTCCTTTTCAAAAAATTGAAACCTTAAAATTTTCAAATTTGTATAAGACTAAAAATAAAGGTCAAATTCAAATTCTGGCGACTACTTCGAAGTAGTGTTCTACACTCAAAGGAGAATTGTTTTCAAACCAGAAAAATTTAAGGCTATTGTATAATCACTGTAACGTCGTTCACATCTCATTGACATCAACTCTCCTAAAAAATTACATTTTTTGACCCAACGCATACGTTTTGGCAGTCTCGGCTCGTATTTAAATGTATGTGCTACATCACCTAAGACAAAATTTAGGAGGATAAAGATATTAATAATACTACAACATCTACAGGGTTGTTAATACTCCACGACCCGTAAAATGCTACATTTGTAATTTGGTCTCCATCACGTGTTATAGAAACGAAATTTTAAAATTGTAAAAACATATAACCATTTTTGCGCAAATTCCTAACACGACAGTATTTTCACTTATTAAATATTTAAATAAAGTTAATTTTAGGAAAAAGTTACATATGGGAATATTGTATGCGGATAGTACGTTAATTTTCTCAGAATTACGAAAGTCTTCGAAATGCCGTCTGTTAAACGTTTTTTTATTTTTAATAAACTTTGATTAAATAAACCACAACAAGTGCATAAACAATAATCTTTTTAATAATTCGTCCAAAACATTTAAAACTGTATCTTGATGAGGATGCCTACAGCTGTGAGCAGTCAGCACGCACGCTCTGATGGCGCTGTGCAGTGGCTGAAACGGTAATACGGCGCATGCGCATGTCTCATTCCAGACAAGATTCTCGTGCTATGAACATGAAGAATGTAGCCAAGATATACACAAGAGGAAGCGCGTTGGAACGCGGACAGTTTAAAGTCGTCGAAATGGATCGGGAAATTCACACTCTTAATATAGTTTCTTAAAATACAAAACAAATAATTAATTCATGTGCTGTAGTACATGGACACACGTGCACCAACCGCCACTGCGTTTTGGTGGCATATGCAAAGCAGTTCACACAAGTACCTTGTGCTTCCAGCTGTATTCTGTTTGCAGTATATTTGCAACTATGATGTGTAGTACTCTTAACCACTTTTAATTAATATAAATTAATAGATGGGGACTTTAGATTGTTTCCGTGGCTTTAATCAGTCTCACGAGAGTCCTTTTCATCAGGGAGTTAAAATGGAAAGAATTTTTTTACAGTGAAAATTTGATTTATTCAAAGATTTAAAAGGGTGTTGTAATCACTTTACATTTATCGTTCCTTACTGTTGGTTGATGCACGGCGATGGTCGCAGCCGTGGCGTCGACGCAGCTCCAGCTGGTTGAGCAGATTGTCAAAGTCCAAGACTGCTGCCACGTCTTATCCGTTTTGTCGTATCATTTTAAGTGCCTGCTTTTCTTGGCTTTCAGATATTCCTCCCCGCAAATACTCTCTTAAACCAATCGGATTTCTTAAAATACAACTGCGCGGCAGAATTACGACCAATCATTAACGCGCGACAATGACCGGCGTAAATTTTGGGGTCGCTACTGGGCTCACCCCTGACAGCGGATCCTACAACAGACCCTCGCATCATTCAGGGCCTGCCAGTTTTAAGATGCCCTAACTAATGACCTTCGCGGCTGCTCTAGTCCAGAACACCCAATAACACTTTCCCTTCATTACAGATGCTTGAATGTTTTATTGTGTAATCTTCGTTTATGTCAAGAGGAACGATTCCAGCCGGATAATTTTGATGAAATTTTTACTGTTTGTACTATGAAGCCTTAGATGGACAACTGCAAAATAATTTACCACATTGTGTGACTTTAGACATTAACAACAAATTCGAGGCGATGAAACAATAAATGGTGTCTTTCAATACAGTTTGCGAATGATAAAGACACCGACTATCAGCTTGGGAACTAAATTATAATAAATTTATATAAAATATACTTGTATATAAACTTATCAGGCTTGGAAACCAACAGCAATAGAAACCCTTGCCAGTCTTTGGAATTTTGTGTGTTTCGTATTTGATTCTTACTCGTCTTACAAAATCCATAGATCATTTAATGTTACAGCACTGAAAAAAACTCGCGCGTCTAGGAAGGAGTACTTTGGCAATCTATTAATCCAAACAAGTTTACTTGAACTTCATATACAAGTCATGCACCAAAGAAACTAAAACAGCATTTAGAGCACGTTATTCGAATAATAAAACACATTGAGACGATATCTGTCGACTGCGCACAACAGCGGACTTCGACCCGAAATTTTCAACCTTATCCGTCGAGACACCATAACTAAACATAAGTTTTCTACTACATTAATAGTGTCAACTACAAAACGATATCTGGTTTCTTCCTCAACTATTTATCCCTCTAAAAAAGCCTTTTTTTTGGCATTTTTCACTTCTTCAGGTTTGTTGCACTAAATTCACTAAAGTCAAAGTTGAAAATCCTCTGACTTGTGACAGTTATGCAGACATGAGTACTACAAACTATGAATGCCGTAACTACTTTAATTACCCCAGTAGGATTTTTTGAAAATACGAAAAAAACATACGGCTGGCCAGGGGTGATGTGTAACTTTTCGTTATCTACGCATAAGGTTTATATCAGAAACGAATTTCAGGGTCTATTATTTAATAACTGCTAAAATATTAAAGCTCAAAAGTGGCATTTTCGAGATGTCACTCTGACGAATCACGGCCTTCTACGAAAAAGCTCGTATATCGGGCAGAAATGCATATTTCGAACTGAAATTTTGCAGATGTTCATTCATCTAAGGCTTCATTGTACAACTGTAAAATTTTTATCTAAATCAAAAATGGCCGCGCGGGGACACTTGACATATTTCTGGTTAGTCAATACACATTACAGAACTAGGAGTTTTCGTCTGTCTATTGCAAATTCTGTAGAGAGACCACCACTTCTTCACACATTTCACTTTTAGAGTCATTTGATGGAGTTTCCGAACAAATTTTTGATTAAAAGAAAATCAATTTGTTTTGGTCTGATGAATTTTTTGTCTTGCATGTCAAAGCCTACAGTTGACCACATTTTTCTACGTTAAACGCGACGTATAGCCAAGTACTGACTGTTGCCTAGCCATAATCATGTTGGCTGCACCATCCGTGAACATGCCTGATAATTGAATATCACAGTCACTCTTGCTTAGAATTACATTTCAATTAATTTCACAGTAGTATGAGACCAGGTTGTAGTTTACAATTCCACTCAGTCAGATTAGAATATCATTAGAAAAGTTGTCCGAGATCAAAGAAAATCACTGCTAGGGATTGAGATCAGAACAGTGTTCAATACCTCTTAGAAGTTGATGTCTTGAGTGATTGCCCTGTTTCAGATCTCGTGCATTCTTTCATTAATCATTTCAAATGACTCCTACTATTGTGGACATTATGCTAGATAATTGGTTGAAAAGATGCAATTTGCACATTTTCATGCAGGAAGTGGGAAGTCCTGTGCAAAAACTTGTTAACAAACTGCTATGATTTGGCTGCAGTGCTTCAAAATCTGTGCATTATGTTTCAATAGAGAGACAATCATTTTTCATTACAGGGCATAACTCACCACAAGTGTATAAGCTCCAGCATAGAAAGGTGTTCATATGTAGTGTCATATCAGATCACCTGTTACTGTTTGATCTGTAAATTTATCATGGTCAGAAGATCACTCAGCCATATGGCTCTCCGCCACTGTTAACATAAATAGTTCTGTAAAGATAGCCATAGAGGCCAATCCATGTTTGTAAAGAATTTCACTGATATGCCCACTTACCCTGCATGTTGAAAGTCACTAGGTTTAGCTCTTTTTGACAATTTTTAAAGCAACTTTCAATTAAACCTTGTAGTTTAAATTTATACTTTTATAACTTTCATGTGTGTAATTTTTAGATTTAAATCGCAATAATAAAAGCCGAGTACAAAATATATCTCTTTAATGAAATATTTTATACAAAATAAGTTACACAGGAAAGTATTTTTCCTAATATTAAGCATTGCAATATGAACACATAGTTCTGAAAATTATGATTTGTAACAAACAACGGTACATAGTTTACCAGAGAATGAAAAAATAAGTTCAATTATAGAAAATCAGAGAAATTTTTAGTGTCCTCCTTCAGCAATTACTAAGATTCCTTTATTTGACTGTAGGCTGGACAGTGCTGCATCAACAACCAACACAAAATTAACCATTCTGCATAAAAAGTTTCAACATAATGAGACAGATGCTCTCACAGGGAAAGTGAAAAAGAATAAATTACCATAATAAACCAGTAAAGCAAACTTTCACATTTACAGCATGATAAATAGTGGCTTTGATCTGTCAAATTTATCCCTCAACATACATACATTTGTATAGATGCATGTAATTAGTATGGACAGGAAAGAAAGATTTGATGGCTTACCAAGAACCTGAGACCTACGTTGAACCGAGCAAGTCATTCTACTTCTTTCCTCATGAGGCATGCACACAACATGCTGAAGCTAAAAATAGTGTAGTAGGTTATTTTCAATCTTTCAAAGGCACCTTCATCAGGAGAGGAGGAGTCATAATCCAAGTTTTGACTTGTCATGAACTTATCACATGACTCGGTTTTACTTGTAACCCAAAGACCCAACCAGCCCACTAACTTTCTCTCTGAAGGAAGGCCAAGGTAAAGTCACTAGCCTGGTGCAGGCTTTTGTTTAAACAGAACATATCACATCTGGCCAACACTTGGAATGTGTGCCCTCCACTCCTGATGAAGGAGATTGATGCCTCTCAAAATTTGAAACTAACCCACTCCACTATGGTACCAATTTCTAGTAAGCTTACTAATGTTCTCCTCCTTTGTGCACTAGTAATAATCTTCTTATACAATGAAATATGATTGTAATATATTGGGACACAAAATTATACAGTTTGCAATCAAACTGAGCAGATCTAATGACCTGCTAAAGAAGTTTATCAGCACTGTGAACCATTTTCTGAGATTATTTACTTATTAAATAAAGTTGTAAGCCAATATTTAAAAAATTACTATCCTTATATAAACATATAAATCATTTTGACAATTCAAATAAATGTAGAGGAGATGATTCTTGCTCTGGCTTCAAATAATGTAATACAAAACAATGAGATTATCTGTCCTCCTGATGTAATAAAAAAAACAAATAGATTAACTGCCCTCCTGAAGTTTCAATAAAACTTTCTGATATAAATTATATACACAATACTCTTAAAAACCAGCTCAGTATACGGTTTCCATAAAAAAACTTTTTACATATAAAAAAACAGAGTTTTTATCAAGGTAGATAGCCCTATGAGAACTGGAAGTCCATGAGATTGGCCTAATGAGTTTGGTAAAAAGAATTTCTTCAATTTTATTCTTTGTGAAGTGGCAATCACTGTCGTTCTTCAACATATGGTGCAATGCAGGGTCAGAATCATAATTTTCTTCAACCCTCTGAAAATGAAGAGAAAATTCAATATGGCCCCACCAGACTAAATATATACTTAATAATTTCTGTACAAAAAAATAATACAATTCAGGTGCAAAATAGCATAAGAAAGTTTATTTCTATAAAATATTTTTTTAATTTAGTAATTATTATTTGTCACTTCTGGATTAGTGTAATAAATTTAGTGAAACACTTGAGCTTGATACTTGCTGCAGAGAAATTTGATATCGTGCTCAAATTTAGTCAGACTCACATCTGTTTGTTAAGGTAGATGGCCATAGTGACGCATGCATGCCATAGTAATCATCTACATACAGTATGAACTATTCCTTCATCTCATGTGGAGTATAGGACCAAGTTTGGACACATTTCCCTAAGCATTAATATGGGGATATGAGTGTTTCTACAAATATGTGAAATTATGTATGTATGGCTGCTTAGGTATGTGTTTGTGTGTGCATAAGGGTGCACACTTGTCCATGTATGGCCTGCCAAATCCTTGCCCTGACATTAGTTGAGTGAGAAAGTAGGTCACCTGATGGATCCATTGTTTACAAGCAACTGCTAGCCATGTGGCAATTTATACTGCACATTCCATGGCCTTCTATCACTCAGAACATATTTCCTATTCTCCTGATGAAGGTTGCAGTTGCCTCCAAAAATTGTCTACAGAAGAGGGTCAGAAGAAATTGGAGCATAAGGATAAATTGCAAATGAATGACATTTGAAACTTGACAAAGAAAATAATTGGATAATTAACTACATACCGTTCACTGAAAACCTCTTTCTAAAAAATGTCAGTGAGACTAACAAGTTTATCAAATATAATCCCAATCTATTGTTCACAAAGGCTGATAAGGGGAACATAACAGTTTTTGTGAAAAAAACTGAATATATTAATGAAGTTAATTGTATGCCAAAAGACAATGCTATTTATTCTTCGGTCTCCTGTGACCCTCTTAATACAAAGAGGTTCTAAAGAGGTGGATAAAAATACATTAGTGATTTTGATTATAACCTTTTGGCCTAATAACCCATATATATTGATTGTCTCTTCAATTGGTAGTCAGTTACATAACTTTTCACTATTCTTACTAAAAATTTTAAATAATGGATTGGTCGAGACGAATAATTCAGTACAAAATAGCTTTGACTACATTGATAACATCAGAAATTGTCACATTCCTAAAGATTATGTTATGACATACAAAGTAGATGGGAAAAAATTAAGAATTTTTGTAACTTTCCATGGATTGAGATGGAAAGTGATTTCTTTTAATTTTGTAGGTGACAATTCGGGGAGAATTTTTGATGATTTTGGTGGGTTGAAGGTTAAGGCATATGTGGCACCTGTCTGTAGCACAGGGTTGGCAACCTCTTTGCCGGTTGTCACACGAAATGCCCCCCTTCCGTTTACAGTCCAACCAATTCAGGAGTTAGCATTTCCTCAAAAGGGAATAGTCTTGCAATCTACACTCCGAAAGTGATACATGTAAAAAGTTTGGTTGAAATTGCAGAAATCAATATACTTTAAAACACTACACATACAGAAATGCAAAAATATATTAAGAAACAAATAACCATTTTATAGCTACATAGGTAGTTAACTTACCTTAATATGAATAACAATATTAAATTCATTGACATCATCACAATGCTGAAAGAATTCTGCTACTTTTTCAAAAAATATCATTAAAGCAATCTGAATTTCTTCTACATTCCATGAAGATATAATGGTTGTGGCAACAGGCTTGCTAACCTATTAAATAATAAATAACATGAAAAACTTAAAACAAAGTAACAGTTTCATTTTTTGTCTACTTAATAAATTTTTCTAACAAAATATGATTCAAATAGTTGGACAAATTTCTGTTATACAAAATAAAGATTCATGTTGACATACAGCATTGTTTCTCAGAACAAAATATAGACCAATTTTAATGTGAAATACCCTAAATGAATTTGAAAGGAACATTGTTACATAGAACAAGGGATACTTTCATTTTTAAATATAACAATGAAAATTGAAACGATAAATAATTCTAGTTTTGGTAGATATTCCATTCACATTCTATGAATAACTCTTTTGATAATTGGAGATTTAAACAAGTACAATAGTTTAAGTCAGACTTTTCCAAACTTTTTCTTCAATGGAACACTTGGTACAATTGGACATTATTACGGAACACTTTGCTTATGTTTTAGGATAGGGGATTCCTAGCTGTAGAAAGTAAAACAAGATTTGATTTAGAATTTAAAGTTAGGCAAACCCATAGCCACAAGTCAGGCAAGGCCAGCCATAGGTGGGTTTCTTTGCCTGCATGTTCCCATGTCTGATAAGTTTATTATGTATATTGTATATCTTTATTATATAATTATTTTGTCTGATAATCTCTCTTTAGTACTCGTGTTGGGAAAACAAAAAATCCTAGAACCTATAAATCACATTCAAGTGAAACATGTAAAGTTAATGTTGCTATAAATATGTAAACAGACTATGCTGAATCTTTACTCTATAGTATAGAAACTACATATGCTAAACATATAATTTTAAGTGTTACTAAGACATAAAACTTAATTATAATTAAACTGAGTAGGTTCAAAGACTTGGCAAATAAAACTAAATTTTATAAGAATGTGCTTCATACTTTCTTTTAATTATTAAAATAGTACAGTCTATAAATCAATAAAATAAAACTACACTTTCATGACTACTAAGCAAATTCAAAAATAAGATTCGTACTTGCTTTTAATTGTTAAAATAGTACACTCTATAAATCAATAAAACTACACTTTCATGACTACTAACCAAATTATAGAAAATTTAAATAACTATTCAGCTTTGCCTGTTTCTGTCATTGAACATATTAGAAGATTATTACTACAAAGGTCACTTACAATAATTGCTGGGTAGACATTAAGTGAAATTCCTTTGGTATACACATCCCTGGCAAATAAAACCTTTTTCCTGCGAAGAGCATCCACCACTAGAAGTCGAATTGTTATGTTCTCATACTTAACACTATTCTTCGTCATTAAGTAGAGTTTCTCTGATTCAGATCCCATATTCTGAGAAAGAAGCCCACATAACAATGAAGGACAGTATTTCCGGAGATCTGTGTAACAAATAGGAAATGGTAGAAACATAAAACTTCTATCTACAAGTCCCTACAAAAATCAGTATCAATTTTTTTTCCTTTTTTTCCAGATGGATTTTCCAAATGAAAATTAAAAATTAGCTTGAGCCAGTTACAATAAAGCGGCAGTGACATGAAGCTGGTTTAGCAACGGCTGTTTGCTGATATTAGCAGTGACTGGCTCCCAGGAGCAGCAAACAGAATACTGGGAGGGTTTACATGATGGTACAACAGCAGCTGGCTAACATCTCCGCAGTACTTAGTGTTGAATCTTATAAAGAAAAAAATGCAAGTGGCTGAAATTTGCAAGTATAAATTCAAATTTGAAGAATAATCACAAATGGGTTTGGAGGTGGATGAAATGAAGGAATCAACAATGATATTCATGGAAGCTAATACCAGCTGCAATTAGTTTCCCCTTCAATAAGAAGAAAATGATATCAACACGAGAGAAGCTATTCCATGAAAAATGAAATTGAGATATCTAGCAGCTGGAGACAGTTTAAAATTTCTTCCCATAAAATGCTATGTAGAAATAAATTGGCCATGCAAAACCAAACAAGGTTTGGTGTGTATATACAGTATCTTCTTCTGCTGCACAACTAATCTTCTAAATTTTTTCCCTTTCTTTTTCAATAAGCATCCATTAAATGGTATAGTTATGTATACCTTTCGGCTAACAATTCATCACAAAGTCTTTCTAATGACTTGTCTTTTATATTATGACCAAAAGTCATAAATAGAATAATTTTATTTAAAAGATTTTTTATCCCCAACTTTTCGGCCCTGGATGTTGCAAAACAATATTTATGTAAGTTTTAATTAAACAACTAAAGAGATCACAAAAGTTGGGAACGAAACGTTAAAACTCTAATAATTAGAACTGCGTTACAGCAGTATAAAATAAATGCTTGTTATGTGCTGACAACAGACAGCACATATGAGACCACATGCCTTGGTCATGGGATGGCTAACAGTACTGGAAAAGTAGAACAGTCTCAACTTCATCATCCGCTAGTAAAATTACTCTGCTGCTGCTCATACTAGTGAAGAGAAGGGTTCACATGATGCTGCTTAAGCAGCTGCTAAGAACCACCAACTAATAGCCGCTGGTAAACCAGCATTGTGTGACTGCAGCATAAATGTAACCAAAATTAATTTCAATCTGTTTAACCCCTCTTCTACTCTTCAATAACTACAATTATACACTCTCAGTATGCACACATCAATTTTTTTTACACATACAAATTCCAATGAGCTTGTGCTGTTATAGGTGCTGTGGAGGGGGGAGGGAGATAAAGAGCTATAGGATATTGAATCCAGTACTTTGTCTGGACTGTAGGACATGCTGAAATGAAAAATTCCCATAGATGGAGTTAAGTTTCTGAAGAGTCGGAAGGCAGGACTTTGAGGGGGATGGGGTCAGTGTGAAGCACTATCTATAATATTATATAGTCGTCGGCTAGCTGATCACTGGAAATGTCTTCCTAACTTTCTGATGAAGGGGGCGGTGCCTCCGAACATTCAAGTACTCTAAACCTCACAAGGTGTCTACCATCTATGAACCTCAGGTAAGTCATCTTCTTTCTATCTCTCTGTCCTTTCCCCATTAATTGTTTTAATAAACATGACAATGTCATTTCCTGACTCGTATATAAATATATGCATTAGGAAGGGACATTGTCAGGTTAATTAAAACAAATAATCAGGAAAGAGAGACAGAAAGTTAGAACTTTTTCAATTACCATTAAAAAGAAGTACATGCAACATAAACTTCATAATAAACTTACCTATAGGCTCAAAGCAAACTGGTTGACAATCCCACAGCCGCCACATCATCAAAGAGGCGATGCTGTACAGCTGTCTCAAAATCAACAGTTCAAGAAGTTTTTCACAAACCTCCGCTCTCATTACAAGATCTCCTTCAACTGTTTTGACAGACCACCCAGACGGAGAAAACATCCCATTTTCTGAAATTAAAAACGCCATTATTTTAATGAGGCATGACCACTTTTTACTGTCAAATCACTGAGTAAACCATAATATATTTCAATTCAAATATAAAAAATAGTGCTGGAAGTAGGATGACATGAAACCACTTATTAGATAGACTTCAAGGAATATTTAAAAACAGTCAAATCCAGGATCTCTGATTAGTAAGCTCTGTTCTAAAACCTAAGGTGTTCTGATATGTAATTTAGCCTTTCAGTGCTGAGCTTTAATTAAGATCAATTATTCCATTCTGGTACTTAGAGATTAGCTCTTTATGATCAAGAAAGATATAAACATATATTCAAACTTCAAAATAGACAGTAGCAATTGTTAGAAAAATTGCTCACACTTCTACTAATAGCACTTCATACATTAAATATACCATCATCACTAAAATGTTTGTTCACTTTCAAGAAAAGTAGGATACTCTCACACACACGTGTACTTCATTTCTTCTTCTATTCCTCTCTGCACTGATCACACAGCTTTCTCTGAGCATATTTCTATGCCAAGCTTGTGACTTAAAAGCGAATTTCCCAACTTTCTCCCACATGTTCGATCCTTACACCTTATCCAAATATACAATGTGTGTGACGACGTCACATTTCAATCATTAATTTGTATATATATTGTGATGAAAAAACGCGGTATTTTGTGATATTGTGGCGTTATGAGGTGCAGTTCGGCCAACAACAATGTCAAGTTGGCTGAAAGCGGGTGAACCCCCGAAGGGGGTGCCCTGCGGAAAACCCCCTCAGGGCGTGTGTAAAAAAATGATGGGGATCCCCACGGGAAACTCCCGCTGAGAGTGTGTAAAAAATGAGGGCGGGGAACCCCAAAATTTTATGAAATAAACTGGCGGGGAACCCCGGAATTTTGTAAAAGACCTAAGGCGGGGAACCCCGGAGGTTTATGAAATAGACCTATGGTGGGGAATTCCCGTCAGAGAATTTAAAAGGGGAGCAGATGGGTGGCTCATGATCAGAAGTCAGATGAGTTGAGGAGAGGACGGACGAACTCAGATGGGATGAGAGTTCAGACGTGAGCAGAAGTCAGATGGAAGGAGATGCTGTGAGAGGTGGGCAGAGACGTCAGATGTGGTGAGACGTGAGCAGACGTGGTCAGAGGTTTGCAGAGGTCAGATGTTTTGAGGAAGCAGATGAGTTGCGGATCTGGTTCAAACTACCTTCATCGATAAAAATCCTGCAAGGCGCCAGAGAGACGCGGAAACATTCATGAGGTGGATGTTTGTAGGCCCAGTAATTGTGGGTAAGTTATTAAAAAGCTGTGAAACTTGCTCATTGTGCTGGTTGAATAATATTTAATGTTTTTTTTTTTCTATTTTCAGTAACTGCATACTCCAACTCTCCAGAGACCCAAAATCCCCTGAGATTAAGCCCATGTAATCACTCTTAATTAATAAATGTAAAATTTTCAAATTGATTATAATTTGTTGAATTGATTAATTGATGTTTTATACCCTAAAAAGTATATTACAATATATATATATATATATATATATATATATATATATATATATATGATAATTGGATAGAAAGAAAGACAGAAATATTTGGGAGAAAGGCAGGAAATTCGCTCTTTGAATCATATGTACGGCATGGAATCATGCACAAGGAAATACATATGTTAAACGTAAAAGGGAATGGAAGAAGGAAGAAAGACTGAAAAAATTCGATGTGGCCAGAACTCGAACCTGGATACACGAAACAGCAGTGTATCGCCACTAGAGCCATGGCGTGCGTCTATCCACTCCGCCACCACATCGAGTACGACCAACTGAACATTTTCAGTCTATAACCTAAGAGTATTACAAAAGCTACTAACATTTTTGGCATATATATCAAATAAATCTACACTAAAAGTAAATGAAACAATAAATTCCTTAAATTTAAGTTCATTTGTCTAACCAAATTTAAAATGGAAAATATTTTCTTGCTGAAAAAGATAATGGAATTAACGACATTACATTAAATGCCGGCAATGTTGTTTTATTCTGAGAAATCGTAACCCCTTTTTGCAGTGTCAAATGGAAATATATTAATGGTGAGACATATAAGTCCAACAGTTTGTGAATTGGTTGTTAATTACAGACTATTCAAACCAATAACTATGCATTTTTGTTAATGACTGATTTTCATCTATTATTTAAACAAACGTAACTTTCCTAGGATGCAGTATATGACAAAAGTTATATATATTTGGACCTCTACTTTTTATTATGTAACTACAGAATTCAAAATTTAATATCCTGAAAAAATAAAACTAATGAAAACCCAAATGTTTGCACAAAACATTGTATGAATAAAATAAAAACTTGGTTTGTCTGTTATTGGTCATTACTTAAATCTTACGTTGTCAGGGGCTGTTCCTAAAGTGAGTACTGATATATATTTAAAAATTAACAGAAAATTATTTTCCAGATATTTCATTATAATTCATTAAATTGCACCCACAAAGCTTGTTCCTTGTGCTTCTAAATGTTCAAAAACATTGGACTACCCACCGACTGTGAAATCAGATAAAGGATTAGTTTCTTGAATGTAAGGAATGTTACGCCAGCAAACGTCCATTGTCAATTGTGAGAGGTGTTTCCCGTGCCTGAATAACTGCAGTGACTGAATGGGGAGTAGTGAGAGGTACAAAAAGGATCAAAAAAATATTTGGGAAATCATGTTGTTAATTTTTAAATTCAAATCGAGTACTACTTCTAAAAAAGGATTCATAATTCTTTTGAAATATAGTTGTTAAATAATACATTATTGGTTTGAATAATTTTAAAGATTATTTTACATTAACTCAATGAGGATGGAAATTAACATAATATTTAAGATTAAAAACTCAAACAATTTACATTTATTATGTTTGGACAAAAATTCATAACAAAAATCAAATAAACTAAAAGGAGATAATATAGGGTGGATACTACTATATTACAAAAAGATTAATTTTTTGGTGATCTCATGGTCATTATCTGATGCTTTCAACACGACAGAGGACTATTAAGATTAAACTTTGAAACAATGAGACACAAATATGGCAGCAGAAGGTAACACAACGAGTTACATGAGTTAAAAAAAAAATTGCCACACCACTACCACATTCTCTTGTTCAGAGGACGGAATTGGAACACGTTGATAGGAAGTGCTTCCCCGACGTCCGATGTTGATGCTCACTAATCAGCAAAGAGTGCTTGGAACTGCTATACATTTGCTCAATAAAAAATTGTCTCACTTGGAAAGTTTAACTTCGAATCACAGACACCAACTAGAATCTGCTTGAAACCTACACATAAGAGTCTGACTCTGAAAATAAATTAAGTGAACTTAAAATGCCCAAAATGCCGTGGCGCTCGAAACAATATTTATGAGGCCAATTATGTAACATATTATTAACACTACAACAGCGACAGTGTTGCATATACTCATCAGCAAATGGCCCGACCTGTAAGATAATAGTGTCAAATTTTTAAAAGCATGCTTACACACATTTGTAATATTAAAGTATTTTCCTTTCGTACATATTTTAAATGATATTAATTTAAGCACAGTAAAGAGGCAGTTTGTTGAGGTTTATGGGTGCTGGGGGTGAAATGGAATACTGCGTATGCGCTTTCTTATTCCGGATGGAAATCGTATGCTACAGTAGCGGGTACTACAGATAGGTGGCTGCTTTAACAAAAGTGCATGCGCTGAGAGGCAGACTGTTTAAAGAAACAGAAATTCACACTGTTACAACAAAACTATAAAGGTTCTTAAAATTATGAGAAAAAAAATTATTTTCAAATTACTTTATGGACTGCATCACATTTACACCAGCCACCACTGCTGAAAAGGATTTTTCATAGGCTTATATCAAATTAGTAATGCCTTCTCATTTGCATACTTAGCTTTGCATGCCATTGTTATTCTCCCCTCCCAGTCTACTTCTTTTCAGCCAGTAGTTTAACTCAAATCCCTGAATTTATCTGCATTCCTATTGACAGTCCTCAAATTTTAGCTTTTCATCCTTATCAAACTTTATAACTTTTCCCATGTACTCCTGCTACATTATTTACCTGTGACCCATGTCTAGACTACCGCCTCTCTCCTTCTTTGTTCCATGTGACTCTTTGCTATGTCAGTTCCAAAACACACATTTGAAGGACCAAAAAATTTCCCCCCTTTTTTTTTGTATAAATCTGGTTGGTCCATCTACTTTACAAATTTTCTATTGATACTTACCCCTTTCCCATTTTGCATATCATTATGCATATATAATTAATAGGGAAAGGACAGAGAGATAGAAAGTAGGTGACTTACCTGAGGTTCATGGATGCTAGGCACCTTGTGAAGTTTAGAGTTCTTGAATTTTCGGAGGCACCGCCCCCTTCATCAGAAAGTTAGAAAGACATTTCCAGTGATCAGCTAGCTGATGACTGAGCAGCGAAAATTTACTGCGCTGCTAGCTTAGGTCATAAACAAATTAACCGCACCAGGTCACCAACTTTTTCTCTCAATGAGGGTCTGGGAAGAGGCAAGGACTTGATGGGGGTTGGGGAGATGCAATCTAACACACACTTATCTTGACACACACTCATTCAATCACATCCATCTTCAAATACTTTAAATATTGACACACACTCATACATACAACCACCGTTCAAACACACATCAACGTATACACCCACTCAGTATGCACACATCAGTTTTTTTTACACATACAAATTCCAATGAGCTTGTGCTGTTATAGGTGCTGTGGAGGGGGGCGGGGGAGATAAAGAGCTATAGGATATTGAGTCCAGTACTTTGTCTGGACTGTAGGATATGCTGAAATGAAAAATTCCTATAGATGGAGTTCAGCTTCTGAAGAGTCAGGAGGTAGGGCTTTGAGGGGGGTGAGTGTGAAGTTGTTTGTGTTGTGGCTATGGGCATTGGTGGCTATGGGGAATTGGGGTTTGTGGAGTTTTACTGTACTATGGTGGTTGGCAATCCGTTCGGGGAGGGGTCTCTTTGTCTGACCAATGTAAAAGACCACACGGTCTGCAGCTAATCATGGGTTGGGGGTGTGGGGTTTGTAGGGTCTGACCAGAATATTGCAGAGGTTAGGTGGGCGCCTAAAGGCAACCCTTGGACATGTGGGTAGAATGGTCGAGAAGATGTTTTTTCATGTCAGGGTTGGATTGTAGTCCAGTGTAGGCATGGCGGAGGAAAGAGTTAAGTTTACATAGTCTGGGTAAGTAGGTAGTGGTTAGAGAAAGACTACGTTCTGTATGATGGTTAGGGGTTGGACTGACTATTTAGGAGGTGGAGAGGGCATGGGTTATTTTCTTTTGGAGGAGGTCTATGGGGTAATTTCTGTTGCGGAAAGCATTGAATATGCGGTCGGTATAGGATGATAGGTTGTCCCAAGTAGAGCATATGCAGGCTCCCCTAAGGGCAAGACAGTAGGGGAGGGATCGTTTGGTATGTTCAGGGTGGCAACTGGAAAAGTGGAGGTACTGAAGGGTGTTAGTTGGTTTTATGTGGACAGAGGTGGTAATGAGGCCTGAATTTAGTTGGATGTCCGCATTGAGGAAGTTGATGTTTGTCGGGGAATAGTTCCAAGTGAACTTGAAGGGGAATTTAGTGTTGAGGTCGTTGAAGTCTATAAGGGCATTTTGCCCACGGGTCCACAGCATGAAGATGTCATCTCATCTATGAACCGGAACCAGGTTAAGGGTTTGAGTGGAGAGGAATTTAGATGATGATGTTCCAGTTGCCCCATAACAGGTTGGCATAGGAAGGGGTAATCCGGCAGTGATTTGGCGGTAAATTTTATCTTGGAAGGAGAAGTTTCTGGTGAGAACCAACTGGGTGTGTGTTATCAAAAAGTGTGTGTTTGGGAGGGAATTTGGAGGCCAGCAAGACAGGAAGTGTTCGAGTGCCGACAGGCCACTGGTGTGGGGGATATTGGTGCATAGGGAGACAGCATCTACGGTAACCAGTAGTGTGTCCTGCGGGAGCAGTGTAGATAATTCTAGGAGGCGACGGAGAATGGTATCATGGAAGAATGATGGGAGATTTTCCACTATTGGCTGGAGGGATTCATCCACCAAAGCGGAAATCTTTTTAGTGGGGGAATTGTAACCAGCGACAATAGGGTAAGTTTGTAAATTTTGTAATCCTGCAGCAGGTGGAGCACCTCAGTCGTATATTTTTTCGCATCCATGACGACAGTGGTGGAACCCTTGGCAGCTGGGAGGATAACAATATCACGGTTGTTTTTCAGGTTGCGGATGGCTAGGTGTTGGGCATGGGTTAGGTTGGGTTGTTTGGGGAGAGAGTTAAGGTAGTTTGGCGAAGTCACGTGGGATACAAGGATACTAGTGAAATTCTGAAGTGGATGGTTAGGTGGCAATTTGGAGGTTCTTTAAAGTTAATTACACATGGGGCTGCGTCGTAATGTATAGTACATTAGTAGCTAGAGTATTTGCAATATGAACAACAGGTAACGAAACATAGTAAATAAGCTAATACAACTTATTGCAATGGCAATTTTAAAAGGAGTAAAAGAATAAATTTATAATATGTCAAGAGAAAAAAAAACCTATGGGAACAAAATTGGATTCAGAGAAAGGATGAACTAGGAGGTACCACTTCTCTTCTCAAAGAAAGAGCATTAGAAGATCCTAAAGAATACTCTAGAACTTTTAAATTGTTTTAATTTTCTTCAGTCACAAATTCTGTGTAAGGATACTTATTTACAAAATTACATGCAGTTCTCTACTTTCTTGCTACTGGATGTAGTTGAAGAGCACTGACATATATTTCAAATCAGAATATCAACTATTTTAGGTTTCAATCTACATTCTCAGATTGCTTGTTTTGTTAATTTTATAAAGCGGGCATTTAACGTTCCAAAGGCACTCATGTTGCGAATAATTAGCAACAAAATGACATGTTGATGGCACAGCTGCTATTAAATAATGAACTGAACTGAAATCATCAGGTTCACACTTGTTTAGTGAATACTAAATTACTCGCAACTCAACTAAATTGTGAACAAGTCTTACCTGAAGTGTACAGTTGGCAGGCACCATGCCGAGTGCAAAGTTGTTAAATTTTGGGAGTAATGGCCAATATATATATCACAACCAAATAATTTTGATTTGCATAGTTACAGTCAATGTAAAAATCAATGTGTTAAAAATAAAACTAATTTACAAAAATAAATTTTGTTAAATAACTATTTTATTTTGTTAATGATTTTTATATTACCTTGGATTAATTTAACTGCATTCTTCAAGTCATCTACGGCCATACAAATTTCACAACTAATGAGGACAATATTACATGGGCTGATAATCTTTTTATGGCACACCTAAAAAAAATAACATCTTCTATTAATAAATTCAACAGAGTATACATACATACAAGAATACACACCTGTGCTGATGCAGGATTAAGGCACTTATCAAGCAAAGCCTTACAAATGCTATAAGCATCACTCCAAGATGAATTAAAGTACTTTTCAAGCATTATGTTGACCCCAATTGTTGTTAGTATTAATTCTATGAAGTCTACTATATTTCTTCCGTTCATTACTGTAATAAATCAATATATATAAATGAAAAATGGTAAATATCACATACGACCTAAAGTATTAAGATACTGTTCTTTGTTTATTGATAATATCACAGATGTTCATTCATTTTACATTTAATATGCATTTACAAAGAAAATTCTGTTTAGGAATAAATTGTTGAAATGGGGAATTCAAGTCTGAAATATGTATTTTCATTTGAGCTGTAGTTACTGGATAACACATCAGATGTCATATTAACTAAATATAGTAAAAAATAGAGACACCTTTAAAGCAATTACATTATTAATAGGACATAACAAGGCTACAAATATGCAGGGTTCCTTCATGAATGGGATAGTCCAGATAGAAAAGCTTAATATGTGAGAACGAATTGGCAAACATGAAAGTGCATATAATCCAATTAGAGTAATGAGAGAATTATTCCTAACATATTATGGGCTATTGTCAATGACGATCCATAGCTGTATATATAGGCTATGCTATGTTCCCACACACCCTATTCAAGAAATTGAAGGGATTGTATAATGTGAAGTAATGAACCAAATTATTAGAAATAATAAGATAGTGCTAAGCAAATAACAAAATAAGGTGGAATGTCATATGTGTGATGATATTCACTTATGATGTGAAGTTTTCACATGTGATACTCTGTAAGGGTCCCTAGGCTTAACTGCAAGAAACCTCAAATTTAAAAAAATTGTTTTCATTCTTACATAAGAACTTATTTACTATTTACATCAATGAAACAAGCCTACTTAATTGGAACCAGGAGTTAAAAGCTTCATTTCAGCTGTGAACAGCTAACAATGAAAGCAGCAAAAAGGGTTAAATTTGGAAATAGTTAAAGACACACAAACAAAATTATCCAAAGCAATAAGTAATTATTTAAATATATAAAATAAATGGTTTAGAAAGAATTTCTTTGCAATTACAAAACATTCTATCAAATGGAGTTGACATTCAAATTAACTAATGAGTACATAAAATTACAGTTAGCAAATAATAAAACAACCTCACCGAATATTGCAAACTATTAAATGAGAGAAAGTATCTGTAGTAAATATATATTGCCTATTAACAGAGAATAAAGAAGGGTTGTGGGTTGAATACTTAACATGACTTAATGCCATATTAGGCAAGAGGTTGTTGAATTTGTCATATTTTAAAATTCAGGACAAAGTCCCACTAAAAAAATATTAATTAGACTCAAATATCAGCAGATTATGAAAATTTAAAAATTTCACCCATTCCCTAGGTGATCAAGTGCTAGTAGTGCCTTCCCCCCACAGTATATTTTTTGCATTTCAAGGAACGTGTACAAAATTTGATTGAAATAGCTCAACGACTTAAATATTTATAAAACTTTTCTTTACCTCCTCTCACATTCATCAAAGCTGAAGTTCAACTAAGTCACATGTTCAATATCAGAATAAAACTTAGCAACTCACATTACACTGGTTATGGCACCAATATCTATTGCTTTCTTTTTTTTCAAGTAATGTCCAATCCTATGAATTCTACCCTCCCTCCCAAGCTGAATACGATTGAAAATATATACAAACATTATTGTGGGAAACACTGACCCCCAAAAATATTTTACGTTTTACCTTCACACTAAGATACACAAACCTGGGGCCCCTGGCCGCCCTATTGTCACTGGTTACAATTCCCCCACTAAAAAGATTTCCGCTTTGGTGGATGAATCCCTCCAGCCAATAGTGGAAAATCTCCCATCATTCTTCCATGATACCATTCTCCGACACCTCCTAGAATTATCTACACTGCTCCCGCAGGACACACTACTGGTTACCGTAGATACTGTAGATTGAAACCTAAAATAGTTGATATTCTGATTTGAAATATATGTCAGTGCTCTTCAACTACATCCAGTAGCAAAAAAGTAGAGAACTGCATGTAATTTTGTAAATAAGTATCCTTACACAGAATTTGTGACTGAAGAAAATTAAAACAATTTAAAAGTTCTAGAGTATTCTTTAGGATCTTCTAATGCTCTTTCTTTGAGAAGAGAAGTGGTACCTCCTAGTTCATCCTTTCTCTGAATCCAATTTTGTTCCCATAGGTTTTTTTTTCTCTTGACATATTATAAATTTATTCTTTTACTCCTTTTAAAATTGCCATTGCAATAAGTTGTATTAGCTTATTTACTATGTTTCGTTACCTGTTGTTCATATTGCAAATACTCTAGCTACTAATGTACTATACATTACGACGCAGCCCCATGTGTAATTAACTTTAAAGAACCTCCAAATTGCCACCTAACCATCCACTTCAGAATTTCACTAGTATCCTTGTATCCCACGTGACTTCGCCAAACTACCTTAACTCTCTCCCCAAACAACCCAACCTAACCCATGCCCAACACCTAGCCATCCGCAACCTGAAAAACAACCGTGATATTGTTATCCTCCCAGCTGCCAAGGGTTCCACCACTGTCGTCATGGATGCGAAAAAATATACGACTGAGGTGCTCCACCTGCTGCAGGATTACAAAATTTACAAACTTACCCTATTGTCGCTGGTTACAATTCCCCCACTAAAAAGATTTCCGCTTTGGTGGATGAATCCCTCCAGCCAATAGTGGAAAATCTCCCATCATTCTTCCATGATACCATTCTCCGTCGCCTCCTAGAATTATCTACACTGCTCCCGCAGGACACACTACTGGTTACCGTAGATGCTGTCTCCCTATGCACCAATATCCCCCACACCAGTGGCCTGTCGGCACTCGAACACTTCCTGTCTTGCTGGCCTCCAAATTCCCTCCCAAACACACACTTTTTGATAACACACACCCAGTTGGTTCTCACCAGAAACTTCTCCTTCCAAGATAAAATTTACCGCCAAATCACTGCCGGATTACCCCTTCCTATGCCAACCTGTTATGGGGCAACTGGAACATCATCATCTAAATTCCTCTCCACTCAAACCCTTAACCTGGTTCCGGTTCATAGATGAGATGACATCTTCATGCTGTGGACCCGTGGGCAAAATGCCCTTATAGACTTCAACGACCTCAACACTAAATTCCCCTTCAAGTTCACTTGGAACTATTCCCCGACAAACATCAACTTCCTCAATGCGGACATCCAACTAAATTCAGGCCTCATTACCACCTCTGTCCACATAAAACCAACTAACACCCTTCAGTACCTCCACTTTTCCAGTTGCCACCCTGAACATACCAAACGATCCCTCCCCTACAGTCTTGCCCTTAGGGGAGCCTGCATATGCTCTACTTGGGACAACCTATCATCCTATACCGACCGCATATTCAATGCTTTCCGCAACAGAAATTACCCCATAGACCTCCTCCAAAAGAAAATAACCCATGCCCTCTCCACCTCCTAAATAGTCAGTCCAACCCCTAACCATCATACAGAACGTAGTCTTTCTCTAACCACTACCTACTTACCCAGACTATGTAAACTTAACTCTTTCCTCCGCCATGCCTACACTGGACTACAATCCAACCCTGACATGAAAAAACATCTTCTCGACCATTCTACCCACATGTCCAAGGGTTGCCTTTAGGCGCCCACCTAACCTCTGCAATATTCTGGTCAGACCCTACAAACCCCACACCCCCAACCCATGATTAGCTGCAGACCGTGTGGTCTTTTACATTGGTCAGACAAAGAGACCCCTCCCCGAACGGATTGCCAACCACCATAGTACAGTAAAACTCCACAAACCCCAATTCCCCATAGCCACCAATGCCCAAAGCCACAACACAAACAACTTCACACTCACCCCCCTCAAAGCCCTACCTCCTGACTCTTCAGAAGCTGAACTCCATCTATAGGAATTTTTCATTTCAGCATATCCTACAGTCCAGACAAAGTACTGGACTCAATATCCTATAGCTCTTTATCTCCCCCGCCCCCCTCCACAGCACCTATAACAGCACAAGCTCATTGGAATTTGTATGTGTAAAAAAAACTGATGTGTGCATACTGAGTGGGTGTATACGTTGATGTGTGTTTGAACGGTGGTTGTATGTATGAGTGTGTGTCAATATTTAAAGTATTTGAAGATGGATGTGATTGAATGAGTGTGTGTCAAGATAAGTGTGTGTTAGATTGCATCTCCCCAACCCCCATCAAGTCCTTGCCTCTTCCCAGACCCTCATTGAGAGAAAAAGTTGGTGACCTGGTGGGGTTAATTTGTTTACGACCTAAGCTAGCAGCGCAGTAAATTTTCGCTACTCAGTCATCAGCTAGCCGATCACTGGAAATGTCTTCCTAACTTTCTGATGAAGGGGGCGGTGCCTCCGAAAATTCAAGAACTCTAAACTTCGCAAGGTGCCTAGCATCTATGAACCTCAGGTAAGTCACCTACTTTCTATCTCTCTGTTCTTTCCCTATTTATTGTTTTAATTAACATGACAATGTCATTTCCTGACATATATATGCAATACTATTATTGAGATTAGAGGTTAGGTTACTCATTCATAATATAAAGTTAATTACATGTTAAAATACCTGTTTAAAGTACCTGCGGAAAGAAGATCATAAAATGGTTGACTGTTGAAACCATGAACAGATTTCCATATGACATACAATTCTCTTGCTATTTCAAGGTAGTGCTTTATTTTTTGAAGATCTCCAAGAATTTCAATAAAGTTATCAAACTTTTTGTCCTTAATGTCTTCCTTTAGCAGAAATAAAATATGGTAATATTTGTGAAGTTCAGAATTTGTGTTAACAGATACCAATTCTGGTAAAATTGAATCTATGTTACATAAGTCACTAGAAAAATGTTCAGACATCTCTTTATAGAACTTCATTCTTGTTGGACCTAAAATATATTCAGGAGATAACACCATTTCATTCTTAAAGCCACAAGTAGCATTGTGTTCACTGTTGCATGACTCTATCTGAGACAAAGAGTTGGATTGTAATGGCTGGGTAGTGGCTTCTAATCTGACATCAAGCAAACTGAAATCTCCATCTAATTTTAAATTGAGCAGTGTATCAGAAAATTTTCTAATAAGGTCACATGGAAATTCTTTTAAATCATACTTAGGAGACTGGAAGAATTCTTTGAAAACTGTTGTGCATAACACTCTGTGAGATGAGACTATACACAAATGTAGTACTTTAATAAGTACATTTATATGTACAATGTAACCTTTCTTCTGGGACAAATGTATGAAATTTATCCAGGTGTTTGCAGAAGCATCACATTTCAGAATGCTGTTAATCAACATGTCCATAAAGACTTGACTGATTTTATTACCATTCACTGAATTAAGTTCTTTCATAATATATTCTAATGCTTCAATCCCTGTATATTCACATATTTCCAGCACCTTTAAAAGTCTGTTATATAAATGACAATCTTTTGCTTTTGCTACTGTTCTAATTAATTTAGGGAGAGAATAACTCAAGAAGTGATCGAAATTATTCTGCTTTGCAAATGACACAACTGCAATCAATTCTTCACCTTCTACGGCGGTGATTTCTGGACGCTGCAATGAATACAGATAAAATATGTAAATAAATTATTACAATAAAATATTTTACAACTAGATAGATATACAAAGAAAGTAAGAATTAAGTGACAAAGCCCAAATATGTTATAAGTATAAGGGATTGGGGGGGTACTTTTCTTTCTGCCTTTCCACATTAATTAATTTGACAGTATCATAACATCCTTAATGGTAGACAGATAGATATAAAGAAGTATGTGTGACTGCTCCTCGTGCCAGTTGACTCCACAGTGTCAAATTCAAATCCTAGCAGAGTATCTATTACACAAAAACCTAGCCAACAGCTCCCTCTCTCTTTTTCCAGATCACAACAGAGAAATTTGAGAGAAATGACAAAATAATAAATACTAAAGGTTAAACTTTAACTTCTGTTGTATATAATTAAACAAATTTATGACCTTGTACAGACTTTATTATATAAATTTACTTGTAACAACGTTTTGGCATGTTTTTATGCCTTCTTCAGGTTTTTTCCTCCCTGTGGAGGAAAATGTACAGAAAATTAACCCTAGGGCCATGAAATTGAGACAGATTTTTTAAAAAATATATGGAAATACAAAATTACCACAACAATGCCAAAACAATATGGTAGAGTTCTGAGGCAACAAGTAACACTTCAACTCCTTTTCCACATGGAAAAAGAGAGAGGGAGCTGTTGGCTAAGTTTTTGTGTAATAGATACTCTGCTAGGATTTAAATTTGACACTGTGGAGTCAACTGGCATGAGGAGCAGTCACGCATACTTCATTGCCTGACTGAATGTTGGGCAAGAATCTTGGAATTTCCAACCTCCCTACCAGTGGCAAAAAGTAATAGGAAGCATCGTGTCTCAAATATTTAAGTAACAAGAGGGAAAGGAATTATAGATAACACAAGTAGTAAATGAATCTAGTTAAACTAAAACAATAAAATAAAAATTAAGAAAATAACATGTTATAAGTATTAGTAAAATTACTGGTCATTTTGCAAATTGAGCGTGTTCTTAGTGGTTCTAATGTGTATCATTTCAGATAAGTTCCTTTTGTATTAATTTTGTTCAAAATCAAGAATTTCAACCTTTTTCCAGTCAAATTTGTTTTTCTCCCGGAGCCTGCGTGTAGTGACTACATTATGGATCGTTGTTTTTTTAGTTGTTCTTATGTTCCTAAGTCTAGTTCGCAATGCACACTTCGTTTGCCAAGGATGCAATACGTACATAGATTAGGGAGGATGTAGTTATACGGGAATTAAAAGGTTATGTTATAGATAGGTTAGCATGGAGGGTTGCATCTGACCAGTCTTAGGACTCAATACAACAACTACAATATATATGACACAGCATAGACTTTGGATATTTAATGGCCCACAACCCCTTGTTTATAAATGTGCCACAGGTGCTGAGCTAAGTATCTAAGTAACTGAGCACAATTTAAAGTAAATATAATTCTGTTTTTTATAAAATTAATATGAAATAAAATTTCTATTACCAAAGTATGCAAGCTCTTGAAGGATTAGACTATAAGAGGAAGCTTATGGTGTGGTCAAGGTGACAACTGGTGACATGGAGTTATTGTCTGATGTTGTTTGGTTTGATGTGGACTAATAAGGTGATTAGGCTAAAACTACATAGTACAACATAAGCCAAAGTAATCATGGTGGCAGGGTACTTCCAGGTGAACTTAACATGGAATCTGGTGATATAATTGGGATGTGTAGATTGAAAATATTGTCTATTTATGTGGTCCTATCTCAGTTGTCCTTCAATAGAGGGGTGCCCATGGTAGTGCTACTCATATGATGGTAGACAATATAACTAACTCCTGGTAAGGACAAATGTGGTATGGAAGGAATTTGGTGACCTGAAAGACAAAAAAATACATCAGTTGGGAGTTGTAGGCAGTGGAAATTGAGTGAACTGAGATAACAGGTTTGAGGATCTTTTGAAGAAGGTAGAAGGTGGATGTTCTTGGGTTTTATGGGGTGAGGAGCTCAATAGAAGTCGGTGTTAATTTTTAAGTCATCATGGCCTTGGACGAAATTGTCTATTTCAGGTTTAATCATTCCATATAACTGCTTCCCCTTGTCCATGTCAACAGTGATAAAGACCATCAGTCAGGAGAAAAACAGTTTCTCTATTATTTTGGAAGGTGCAATGGACAGTGTTGGATATGGATTAGGTTACGCAGTTTGGAAAGGGAGTTAAAAGGACTGTAAAGTCATATGTGAGACTGCAGCTGGTTTGAAGCAAGTTCTAACATTGTGTAATAAGCAGTTAATTGTCATCAATTAAATACAGCATACCCCATGAGATAATCTACATGTTCTTGGTTTGCATTTAAGTCCTGTAGAGAGTATTTGACCACAATACTCACTAAACCACACTTTTGGGACGTTTTCAATTGCTCCTGCAGACAATAAAAGTTATTAGACACAGGAAGGATAATGCTATATTATAAAATATTTGTTACTCAACAAATTAAGTTATGTTACAACAGTTAACAATATAACCCAGATTCACTAAGAAATATAACCTTCAGATATTTTAATGTTATATCATTCATAAAAGATATAGCAATTTTAGAAACATAATATAAATTGTGTCACACTAATAATATATACTTATGAATTGTTAAATACACTTGAACTCAAATAGGAAAGTAATTTAAAATTATTTGAACACTCACCTGAAGTCATGCATTCTTCAAGTATACTTTTCCTATTAGTAAAACGAAAACGGGAGGCACGTTTCCTTAATCTTCTGGTGGATTTATTACTGTCACTATCATTTGATAATGAAATCAGTTTCTTTGGAAAGGTGGTTTCCATACGTCTCTCACGCAAGACATGTTTGAATGCAGGAAATTGTTGTGAAGACTGCATAGAAACATTTTCTGTACTATTTTCACTTTGATGTACATTTTGTTGAATTAAATCATTGACACTGTTTATTTGTGCCTGTAAAACAATCATCACAAAAGTTACACTTTGTAAATAAGTTCCCTTAAACATAATGATGTTTCTATTAGAGCAGTGAAAGAGTTATGTCAGGAGTATGCAAATAGAGAAATTATAAATGGTAACCACACAAATGGACTGATTTAATCAGCATTTTAGAAAATAAAATATTTTCTCATGTGACAAAATATTAGAACAAGTAAGTATGTCTGTACAATTGATCATTTTCTGGTGATATTTATCTTACATGATACATTCCATATTTTTCCAAGGCCAAAATTTTACTTTACTTTATACAAAAACTTTTGGAGATAACTGTTGAACACAAATTTTATTTGATCTGTACACAAAGATATGTCAATTCTTGTGAGTGAATTTAATCATTTCAATGGTCAGTGTAATAGTCTCACTTTCTTAGGCATAATCTAGACAACTTCAGTTTACTTCCAGTCCATTCTTTCATAATGTTGCAATGCAAACATAAAGACATTAATCCATTCATGTTTAGATGTACAGTACAAAACCAGTTGACTAAATTTGGTCAACCAAAATCTACATTATCTGAAAAACACATTCCAAAAAAGAATATGGTATTGCACAAACATAAATTGAGGGTGTGTTGGGTTATGCCTAGTGTCACAAAGACTGCACCCAATGTGCATTAGGAAGTCCCTCCCCTACAACCTAGTTCTTAGGAGAGCTTACATATGTTGCACTTGGACAGCCTAGCATCATATACCCGACTGCATTTTCTTTTTTCCGCTTGGCTGATACTGGACTACAATCTAACCCTTAAAAACATCCTCCCTATCATACTAACCACCTGTCCAAGGTTTGCCTTTAGGCACCCACCTACCCTCCACAAAATTCTGGTCCAACCCTATAAACCCCAAACCCCCCCACCCACTAGTGGCTGCAAACCTTTCTGTAGGAACAGGTGCTATGCCTGCCCTATAGTTCCATCCACCACAACCTTCCAGAATCCCACCAAAAACACAACCCTAGAATTAAAGAAAATATAACCTCTCTCCTCCAATATGATCTACAAAATAAACTGTATACTCTGTCCAACCTTCTACATTGGCCAAACAATGAGACCCCTCCCAGACTGGCTTGCCAACAATCGCACTACAGTTAAACTCCCCAAAACACTTCTTGAATAATTATATGCTTCATGTTGTTTTGTGAAAATTATTTAAGTTATCAAAGTGTTGTTGAATTCAATGTGTGCATAATAAGTATTTGTTTGACACTGTAAATATTAAAGTTTCTGTTTTTTATTATTTAACACCTAACTATTGAATAATTGAATAATAAATCTTGGCAATGAAATGTTTGGTATGAGAATAGCCCTAGGAGAATGAAAGTAACAATGACACAAACACAATTTTGTGATAAAAATAATTTTCCTTTTAATGTATAGATGGATGTAGTTTGATTTTTATTTCTGTTCCCTCTCTCTGTTTTTCCTTGATGTTTACCTCTTTTCTATCGTTCATAATGCCTGAGCAAGGTTTTCCCTGCACCGGGTAGGATCCTCACACTATAGCCCGGGGGCCCTAGTCACCCTTGGTTACCTTGCTCTACCATCCGCATCCCCCCTTTTCAATTCCCTTCCTAGGCTATTAAAGGTGAGTTGCCTTTTTCAGGATCACCCTCATGTAGCCTGTAACCAAAACACACATACAGTAAGCCTTATTTTCAACACATTTTTACACGTCTGAATAGATTTAGTAATTTTTTTTATGTTGCTTCAAAATACGAAGCATGTGTTGAATCAGGTCTTAGTCAGGACAGGAATAAAATAGCTTAATTTAAAATGTGCTAGGAAAGCAGTTGTAAAAATGTATTCAGAGGAACTTAACTTTCGATGTGGACAGGTTAAGAGTTTTGAGTCTCTGGAAATAGATAGGGTTAATATATTTTAGTGGGGGGCTGTGATGCGACCGAATCTATATTGAGGACAGTGGGTTGTGAAGATGTTGATGATAATGTGGGTGGGGAGGATAATGTAGACCAATTAATTGCAAGGAAATGTAAGGAGAGGCTTTGATGTGGGAATTTTGATAAAGTTTTTGGCAGAGAAGAATCAAAATCTTAATAAAAACATGGCTGATGTGGGAGAAAATCTTGATAAAAAGTTAGATGAAAAATAATGAAAATATACCTGTTTTAAAACTTGAACTAGGTAAAAGTTGTAGGGAGAGTGTAAATAAAATGTTTAAGAGAGTTTACCAGAGCTTGACACAATGTTAACTATAATTAATGGGTAAAGCAAGAAACCAATAAATTAGCAGTGAAAATAGATAAATTGGAAGCAAAAATTGAGAAAGATATTAATGACATCATGAAATTACTCAATGAAGGTTTGGGGAAGCGGAAACAGGAATTGTATGACAAAATAGAAGAAAAGAAAGTGGTGCTAGAAAATAAATTAGAAACAGCTTTAGTTGAGGTGATGAATCAGATCAAGGATCTGGGATAATAAAAAAGAGGGAAAAATCTTAAAAGTAGAATATCAAAACAAGGGAAAGATAAACATGCTACAGGAAGAAAATTGAAAAATCTTATAGAGAATAGATAAGTTACAAGCTCAGTGTAATAAAGATATTAACAATAAACATGTTGGGGGTAAGGAACAACTGGAAGTAGAGAAAAGTGAAATATCTGAGAATGTAAAGACAGGTAGTAAGAATTTGGAGGAAAAAATGTTAAATCTAACAAAGGAAATGCAGGAAATTTCAAAGTTACTGAGAAATAGGAAGAAAGGATTAGGTAATATTGATGTGGATGTATAGGTACCATTTATTAATTTTCAGCATAATAGGTTTGACAATCCTAATTCAGATGAGGGAATGAATGAGAAGATTTTGGGAAAACAAGGTAATGAGATGAAGCGGTTCAAATTGTGATGGGGTATGGAAAAGTCATGGCACAATATGTTGTAAATGGTAATAGTTACTTAGTTACCCTATTATTTGAAAGATTGGGGATCCATTTTGGTGCAAAAATAGTCAAATTGTTTGAAGGAAAGTTGTTTATGATTAAACAGAATGTTAGTCAGTATAAGGAATTTGGCAACAAACTGAAGTAATCAAAGTAAAAAATTTGGTAGAATTTGGGGGAATATGAAAGTAGAGATGTGGCAGGGAACATCACCAAGATTGTGCAGTAGATTAAAATGTTTTGATAGGATAATCCTCTAGAATTATGGATCTAGGACCATGACCATGGGGACTCCGAGCCTATGTTTTATTCTCTACATCTGTTCTATTCTGTCTGTGCTATGATAGCATAGCACTGTGGGTTATACTTTCTTGCTATATTCTCTCTTATCTGATTTTATTGATTTCTTTAATAATTTTGTTTCTGCAAAATGGTATTTTTGAGAGCTTATGTGGTAGTATTTCAGTAAAACTAGTGGTTTTAAGTTAACAGTACACGTTTTGAGTTTGCATTTAAACTAGATTTTGTAATATAAGGTAAAATAATGGTTGATTTTGTTCATATTTGAAGAAAGTTAGAGTTGAATCAGTGAGCTTTTAGAAATGTAATGTGGTTTCAGTTACAGCTGGTAATGTCGGCTTTAGATTGAATTTAATATTTGATATGGTACTGAGAGTGTATGTGCATATCAATATGTGCGTATGTTGGTATGTATGAAAGAATAGCCATGTGGGGACACTAGTCCCCCATCGGACGTCTCTCCAGGTTGCAAAGTGGGGACTACGAGTCCGATGAGTAGTACCGATTTTTTGGGGCAGACAAAAACTAGCTTGGTGAGGGTCAACAAGCCTCACTATTACCGACTTGAGGCACAAGGATAGCAATCCAGGAATGGCTCAATGTTGGACAAACACAAGCATGGCAGAAGCAAGGGAAACTACAACCGTGTCATTAATTTCCCGCATACATGCTATGCTCAACACATAATATGATGGCAGGCAGCCTTTCGGGTATAATATTCCGGAGTCCCCCATTTGGATCTCTGGGCAGGGACTCTTGGGAGGATGTCATCAGAAAGACAAAGAGTGATGTTCTACTAATCAGAGCATGGAATGTTAGAAGTTTAATCCACACTGGTAGATAAGAAAATCTAAAAAGGGAAATGGAAAGGTTAAAGTCAGACATAGCAGGAATTATTGAAGCTAGATGGAAGGAAGGAAGAGCAAGAATTTTGGTCGGATCAATATAGGGTGATTAGCACAAAAGCGAATAAAGGAAATGCTGGGGTAGGTCTTGTAATGAATAGATGGCTGGGGCAACACATAAGTTATTATAAACAATATAATGAAAGGTTAATTACAATAATGTTAGAAACAAAACCACAGCTGACAACAATTATTCACATTTATATGCCCACAAGTGCTGCAGAGGAAGAAGAGATTGAGTTAATCTATGAAGAAATAATTAAGTACACCAAGGTAAATGAGAATTTGATAGTGATGGGTGATTGGAACACGTAATATGAAAGGGAAGAGAAAGTGATGTAGTTGGGGATTATGGACTTGGGGAAAGTAATAAAAGAGGAGCTAGGCTAGTAGAATTTTGCACTGAACACAGATTATTCGTGATGAATGCCTGGTTTAGGAATCGTGAAAGAAAACTATACACCAGACAAAGCAGGTTTCAATTAGATCATATAATTGTTAGACAGAGGTATAGAAAACAGATGCTAAACTGCAAGACATACCGAGTAGTAGATAACTCTGATCATAATCTGCTGGTTGCAGGCTGAAAATGAAGAAAGACAAAGAAGGAATTAGAACAAAAAGATGGGAAATAGAAAAACTGCAACAACAACAGGAGGTGCTTCAGAGTTTCAAAGAAGATATAAAGAGTCGATTAATAGAGAAATGAACATTATAGAAGAGAAGTGGGCATTCTTGAAGGAAGAAATGACTAGAGCAGCAGAAGAAAAAATAGGAAGAATAGCTCGGACCAATAGGAAAGCATGGATAACACAAGAAATAATAAAAATGATTGATGATTGAGAAAGATTTGCTCCTGTCAAGCTGGAAGCAAAGCATAGCTAATTATAAAGAGCTACTGGGTAAGGAATACAAAACTTATGCAAAGGCATTCATCCACAACTGCGGCTGAAAATTTTCTTATTGGCTTCAACTGTACAAATACCAGCCAATGGGTGCTATTTGAAATTGCAGTCGATTGGCTACTGGAAACGAGGAGGAGAACTCTGGGCATTTACAAGGTGACATGGAGAGAGATATTGAGGGAGAAGGCACACAAATTCTGAGAGTTGCTGGTGAGAAATTGTTAAAATTGTGAGTGGCTGTTGAGAGCTCGGTGGAGCTCTTGAGACCTCAGCAGATGTAAAATTTTGGTAGGAGTTTCTACTATTTTGGCCCAAGGAGTACTCCATATGGTTATATCATCCTTGACGCAATTTATGACAGGCAACTCCAAAACTTAACAAAGGAAAATGCCACCAAAGAATGCAGCTGCAGTCTTCAACAGTATTATTGATTTTCATTTTAGAGAGTTCATATTTGCCATAGAATATTTTGCTTCTTTTGGTTCACACCACTGGAGACCTGATTTTAATGAGTTTTCATGGGAATATGAATTTATTATTGCTCTACAGTTTGATGAAAATCTCAAATTTATTATTGCTCTACCTTTTCACATAAATTCATTTTGTTTTGCTTCCAAGTTTTATGAGTTGCATTTATTCAATTTTGTTCCAATATAATAAATGCCTTTGATTTTAAATTAATTTCTCTCATGGTTATGATATTTTCCTTCAAATTATAATTTGCCAATATTAAATAATAGCTTATTTAATAAATAAACCCCTTCCCACAAATTATATTACAAGCTGGTTAGTTTGGTGATGGTACTTATGGTTGGTAAAATGGAAGGATTAAAGCTGGAAAGGTATATAGGTTGCATTTTAGAATGATAAAGAAATGGGATTTGATTTAATTTTTGATGGAAAAAGATAGTTTTTGTGTTCAACATTAAAAACTGGCTATTTTTGGGATTTTTGGAAAGTTTTGGATTTTCAAAAGTTATTTTGTGCAGAAATAATGTGTACATATCATTGTCTTCTTACTTCATTCTTTTCTATCATATTATTTTAGTCAGTTTCCTTTGAATATGATGCATGTTAGCTAGCAAGTCTTAAGTTCCTTGTTGGGGTTAGGTTAACATTTTATGTATTGGTTTTGGTTTTTGTAGAAATGGAACAAGCTTAGTTTTATTGGTAAAATGAGCTGTGATAAAATCATGTTTAGGTTAACCTAGGTAATTTGATTTTTCTTTGATTGTTGTAATGGTGTAAATAGATAATTATGTAGGTGTTGGTGAACATGTTAACTACGTTATAAAGAAAAACAAAAATTAAAAATATATATTTACTTTAATTTATATTGTGTTGGAGTAAAGATAGAAATATAAGAGGCAAGTAGGAATCCTCTTCAAATCATATTCTCAAAGTGTAGAGTGAAAGAAGAATGTAAGACTGAAAATATTCAGCACAGCCAGGACTCGAACTCAGAACCATGAGTATAGCTGCAAAATACATTCACATTCTGCCACTGAGCCAAGTCATGACTCTGATAAACATTGTAACAATTGCCAAGTAGGTAAACAATTGTTATTTACTAATATTCAATGAGGAGGAAAGCATAATCAAAACACTCTGAATTCACTTCTTTGAGGAATTCAACTTCCATTCTCAGGTGATGTTCCCACAAACACACAGGCTCCCTGCCTTCATCATGTTAACAAATTTAAGGCAACAAACATATAAATATGTTCACATACAACCTTGAAGGAGGAGGATAATAACTCATTTGGAAATTTAAACTATGTATTTTTTTCTACATGAAGACAAATCTTATTCTCATAAATGTCTTGACTATTCCCTTATTTTGTTCTTCTAAAATTAGGCTTTTTTTATACGTTTGTCTTTGGCATAGTATATTTAATATGGTTGGTAGGATGTGATGTAGTACGTTTATATGTGGTAGGTATGTGAAGAGTGTAAGTATCATTGCAGTTCAGTGTGTTATGCATGCCAGACACTAGCGTGGAGCATGTGTACATGAGCCCTTACCTCTGGTTGTTGATCAGCTTGTCCATCAGTGTGCTCAAATCCAACTGAATCACAATTACTATCATTATCACATAAAATATTGTCATTGGCCAAATGCACTTTGTTTGATTTTGGAACAGAGTCATCTTCTTCTAAATCACTCCTAAAATTTCAAGAATTAGTGTAAGAAATGAAGAATTATTTTGCATTCCTATGTTAGATTAACTTGATCTTAGCTTATAAATAATTTGAACTTATCCAACAAAAGGAATTATTCTGTTTTGTGTAATACACTACACTATAGGACAAGCCTAGACATGAAAAAATATTGTATCAATTTTAACAGAAATTCATTCTTTTCCTGTCTCTGAAAACAAAGCTTAACCTGGATAATTTAAAATGGACTACAAATAAGAGCAACTGTCATACCAGAAATGTAATTAGGAGGTTAAGTTATGCAATGACAAGGTTATGTAAAAATAAGGAATGAACATCAGAAGATAGTTGAGTAATATTTCAACTTAAACTAAATGACATAAAGGGCCAAATAATATTGGGAACAGTTAAAAGACTGGGATATTTTGACCATTATTATAAATATTATTATAATGTAGAGTTCAACATAAAGGTAGTAAAATGATGCAAAACCGTATCAATTCTTTAGTCTACAAGTTTCTTATTTCTTTCTCTCTATCTAATTATTTATTTATTGTTCAATTTTTATTTGATAAAAAAATCTGTCTCACTCACTCTCACATACACTAACTAACTCTGTTTCACACACACATTTTCTCTCTCACACATACCCCCCCCCCCCTCTGTTTTAAAGGAAGCATCACAACAATAGAAAAATAACAGAGAATAATACATACAAGTATACATACAACACAAACTAGAGGTGGAAGGAAAAACATAATGTAAGTGAATGTGATTGGAGAAAAGCGGGTGTAACAAGGTGTTGAGGCTAGGACAGTCTGAACAGTATGATTTGTTGGAAAGAGTTCTAAAAAATGCAGTTGTTAAATAATCAATAATGTCCATTTTATCTTCACTACTACATTCAGAGCCACTTGAACTTCATCTTTATTCTTATACTTAAGTAAAAATTGGAATCAAATTCAATACCAGAGATATCCAATAATCACTGTCATTTGTGCTATAAACTTTATTACTATATCTTCTTTAGCAATAATGAAATGTTTCTGCATGTTGTCTTTTATATTGTAGATTCACTAAGTCACATAATCACTCAACAATGATACCATGTGTGAAACAGACTTGTTCATTTAAACAAACCGAAGACTGACATTCAGTTTCAAAATTAAGACATTTACCCTGATATTGAATTTGTATATAGTGAGATAGCATCTGCCTCTTCATTCGATGCTAAGTCTTCTGTTGTATTGAAGGGATCTTCCCTCATCTCACCCTCAACATTTTCATAAACATCAGAAGTCACATGTCCCAGTATACATTCCACTGCAAAATAACATACATTCATATACCTATTAACACATCATAGCAAAAAATGAGAGAACACATATGTAAGCCAAAGAAATGCTCTGACCTAGTATTCACAAAAGCAATAATAGAAATAAGAGAGAGAAAAAAAAACAGTTAACACAAGTTTTCTCAGAAGACCAAACGTATAAAGGCCATGAGGTATACAGACCTGCAAGCATTCATGGAAAGAGGCACAACTGCAAAATTATGAAGGTATAATGCTGGTTGTCTAATTAAAGGTGCAACTGAAATAGAAACATTGCTGAAAGCAGCAGCAATCCCAAATGTACTAAATCAAAGGAAAGCTGAAACTACAAATGAATGCTCCAAGGAAAGAAAACAAAAATTTCAGCACTATTCAAAGGCATTGCACACACCTGCCAATATATGCAAGAATGAGGAGCTAGTCAAGAAAGCAAAACAGGATTAAATCAGAAAAAATTCTACTCAAAGAATGAGAACAGCAGCCTTATGAAGCGTCAACTCCAAATAAATCATGTTTCCCCAGTCATATTACAATGGCAGCTTTAAAAAAGCATTTAAAAAAAAGTACCCCAAGAAAGACTAATGGCACAACTAGTCACCCAACAAACTCTCAAAAGAAGTATGAATTACTAACAATCTAGACAGAAAAGTCCACAATATGAATAAAAAATGCTCAAACAGAACAAAATATGGAATATGAATTGCATGATGAAAGATATTTCATATACTGAAAGTTATACAGTGCTATCAGTCATATCTTAGACTAAATTTTATAATAATATTGGATTTAAATTGGATGCTTCATTGACTGATTTATAAGAAAAAAGTAGGTGGAAAATCAGATTTAAGTGAAATGAAAAAACTTTATTTAATTTCGAAGAAATGAAAAAACTGTCATTTTGAACAGTAAATGGCTTTAGAAATAAAGAGCTTTAAGTTTACAACACAATCTGTAAGGTTCACATAACATTTAAAGACATGACTGCAGAAAGCTGTTGACTGTCCCTGCAGGTACCCTAAGGGTCATCAATTCACAAAACTGCTCTCACCTAAAGACCCTTATTACCAGAAGATAAATGGTGACATTTACTGTTTAAAATATAAATTCCTTCACTCCTCTCTGTGTCAACTCTTCCATTTATTATTTTTCAAAATAGTCGTTGGTATAACCAAAAAGCATTAACCCAAAACTAGTCATTGTTATATAAAGAGTAAAATTAAATTTATGATCAAATAACAATATAAAACATTAAATAATAAAGTAATGTTGAATATTTGTTGCTAGATAAAAGTTTAGACAGATAGGAAGTACAGTGGTAAAAACTCAGATTCACAACATCTCTTTTTTGAAAAGAAAATTTTAACTGGCATACCAGATTTTTGGAGTGGGCATTTGCACTTTTATATTTATTATTTAAGTAGTTGTAAACTACATTTATTAAAACATTATGCATCACTAATAAGTATATATATTCCTAAAATGAAAAGTCCACTTACTTGAGGAAGCTTCCGTCTTAGGTAGAAACATTTCATAATTTACTTTGGAATTTGAAGGAGTTTCTGAAAAACTACAAGTCTCAGTGAGTGGTTCCTTCAATATATCTGAAGAAAGTTCTTCAGTAATACCTAAGTCATTCATAGTTGTGCAAGATGCTTCATTTGTTTTTAAAGTTTTAGAAAAGCTATTTGACTTGATTATGCAATTAACAGAGCTTTTCATGACATCATACTCTATGTAATTTGGGGTCAACTCTGCATGAGATAACCTTTTTAAAAGTACAACTGGTATTTTACTACAAAGTTTTTTATCAATGCACTCTGATTTATTCACAAATTCCTGAGCAACACAATGTTGAGAGATATTATTATTAGCAAGTGTTTTACATATTTCTATCTTTTTTTTCTTCGGTGTATTTGATGGATTTTCAGCAGATAATTCGATACATGAATAGTTTTTGTTGTTCTTAGAAGACAAAGAGTTAAGGTATGTGGATATGACATCTTTCATGAAAGGATATGCTTCAATGACTTCCTTAATGTTTGATAACAATTTTTTACATTTTTCAGGAAGAATACTCAAGCTATTTTCAAAACATGATTCCATTATGGAATCTGTCAATTTTTGTTTTGACAGTAATCTGGAAAAAAAAGTAATTTTATAACTAAGTACACATCAAAGTAAAAGAATAATTAGAACAACTTTACTATTTTGTTATGTATAAGTTTTCCTATAATGGATGAACTAGATGATTTCCCCAATACCATCTGTGTATTTATATTGGACAAGAAAAGGAATTAATTCAACATCAATCTGGATAATTTTGAATATTTTATGAACCTTAACTTAGTCACAATTAATGCAAGATGAACAAAAGTTAATTGACATTAGAAATATCACTGTTCATTTCATTCACCCTGACTATTGTAAGTCATGTATGATACTCCAGGAGTTTGTGTGCATGAGACATAGACTTTTTAAATAGGCAGACTGCCTCAACTGTTGCTAAACATAGTAGAGATAATAAGAATGTGTAAACGAACAATAACGTTATGAAAAGAAGTTGTGCCAAATAATAAACATGTGAAACATGTAATACACTTGTAAAAACTGTTACACTGAAATAATTAAAGAACTGAATCAAATTCACTTCAAGTTTGGCATAAACGATTAACATTTCAATTCAATACGTATAAAAACATCAATATTTTAACTTAGTGCTATATGCAGTGAAAATAAATATAAAAAATAAAAAGTTTTTTTTTTAAGCTCAGAGTTAATTTGTATATATGTTAAAAGGCAATAGAAGCAGGGCATCCTGTGCTGAAGACAGCTTGAACAATCCTGACAGCATGTGGCTGAGCATAGTGCTGCATAAATATAGCATCGCAATTTTGCAGTACATATGACCCAAGATATTGAATGAAACCCAATTGTGCTTTACCCAATTATGTATGATACATTCAGACAGTATGGCATTGGAAGATGGATAATGGTAATCACAATATTGACTAATGTGAATACAAGCATCATTGTAGACTGTCTGAAAACATGAGATGTAAATTTGCAAATCATTCTCTGTGGCCATTTCAATTTGAAATATGAAGGGAATCTGCTGAAACAGAATTTTTTGCAACCAGCCTTTGTTCCACACTTGCACAGCTGCCATGGTATGATATACCAACATAACAATACAATTCCCATATTCATATAGCCCACTTAATTTCATTATTCAGATGGTGTTCTAATTTTAATGATTGGCTGGTCATACTCTTGCAACCAAACTAATGGAGAGACTTCTTACTATTGCCCATGTTAGGTCTTCTTAATAACCAATTGTAAGTAATTAAATTAATCTGATTATTATAAATAAAATGCAAAGAATGGTCAAAAGTCAGAAATGGAATTATTTAATTTGAAAACATTTAAATCCCAATTTTCAAGACTAACCATATGATTTTTTATGTGAGAGCTCCATTTTCAATATTACTTCAATTCTAAGTTGGTGCTCTACATTGAAACTATATCTGCTTCCTGCATGAACAGTTCCATTAATCAAAATTGGCTTTAGTTGCAATCCTCAGGATAGAAGAGACATATGAGAAGTACAGAGTTGGATGGTCAAAAAAGTCCAAATAAAACATGAGAACAGAAAGTATGAAGTAAATGCAGAAAACCACACTTAGAAATACCAGAACCATGAACGATTAATGCAAATTAAAGAGAATAATAGTCATCTGGTATTTAACAAGTTTAAGAACAGAGTAGGACATAGATTAGCACATGAATGATACTGTAGGTCTAAGTATTAAAAACAGAAAAATTTGAATCAAGTTCCATCCCAATGGTAGCATGGCAGGCATGGTTAAATGATTGGTTGCACATGTTAGCACTGCTAGCCAGTGTTCATTCAATGCCCAAATTATGACACAGACATTTCAAATACTTCCTGGGCAAGGAGTATGGGAATTGTGAAATTTCTTGAGAAATGTTGTAAGAAGGGGTTGAAGGTGGTAAATAGTCTTAAAAAGTGACACTCTAAATTCTGGTTAAACCCATGCTAAGTCATAAGTGTTGAATTGATTGTTTTTCCAGGCTAGTATAAATTAACATCCAAGTAATACTGAGCCCTCTGCTAGTCTAATAAATAAAACTGGTGTAAGTGCTTATGTTAAAGTAACTTCAACCAAACTTGAATGAAATACATAACTTACAATCTGGGAGTACGAGACCAAGGGTGGGAGTAATATGGGGTAATATTTAAAAATAATGAAAAAATGACTGATATTATAACGGAATAAGTAGTTTAAAATATTACTGAAATTAATAGTGTCATTCTCAATGCAGTTTAAGTGTAATTTAAACCCATAACAGTAATGGATGGGGAAGAAGGGGGGAGGGGGGCAAGTTGTTGAGTTTAATAATGACACTCAAAATGCTAATGAAGTTGAAGTTCAGTCATCAACATTGTGGGGGAAGGGTGGATGTGAGAAGGGTTAAAAATAGACCATAATGCCCTGTTTCAGTGTTGTTGACATAGTGGTATTGCCAATGACAGTTTAAGTCACAAGTTCCGCCTCACTTGGTATAAATCACAATGAGAAGGGATTAATTAAGTATTCAAAATGACCAAAAGATTTGAGTCAAATTAATTTCTTTTATGGAATAATATTTAGATTAATAAAGATCAGTGCAATTACATAAACTAAATAATTTTCTAATACTTGGATATTAAAGTAGACCCATTGGTAAATATAACAGGGAGAATTATGCAATCCTTGTTGCTTTTATTAACTTATTAAAAATCACAAGAGCTGCTGGAACAACGGACCACACACAAGGTGGCACAATAAAAAGATATCAGTTTGTCACATTGTTTGTGTGGTTTGTCATTCTTGCAATTCTGATTCACCAGACAAAAGTATTTCATCAAGTATTGCAGGAACATTGAACAAAGCAAATGTATATTAAAGAAGGAATCATAACAACCTTACTCGAACATATTAAGTATTTAACAACTTGGCATCAATGAACTTTAACTCATACACAATGTTCACTTAAAGACAGAGAAAATATTTTGTACTTGAAACATAACATTTCATGTTTCATGGGAAGATTATTGTCTAAGTTACAGATCGTGATACTAATAGTCATGTATACCAGAAAAGATTCAGTTGTGTGAGTTTAAATGTAATTTTCTAAATAAAACCTCCACGTATATTTTATTACTTATGTTTAATGACATTTCAGTTAATAAAACGGTTGCAAATTATTATGTTTTATTAAAACATATCTGCTCATAAGTATTGTGTGACATACAAGTATAAGCTATTTGCGTATTATAAACAAATGAATCTTCATCGTTAGTAATATATGCATGAAAGTTTTCATTATTTTACCGAATATAGCAAATCCTCTACATTGCACATGTTTTGTATTTACCACTGACGAGAACAAAGATAAACAGCAGACGAGTCGAACTCTGCTAACATCTTTGAACTGCAATACTATGAGCTATATTGTGTTGCACCAAGGTCAATACAGGAACAAAATAAGACCCGTTATGAGCGATACTTTGATAATGAACATTGAAAATTGTAGTTTATTGGCCCAGTTATACATACACAAATACGAGTAGGACAATCAAGTTAATTTGATTTATCACTATGACGATGTAGATGGTCTTTATTTTTAACTTTATAAAGTATCTCATCGTAGGAAAAAGTATGTAAAGTAACTAATTTAAAAGACGACATCTGTCTGTCCTTAAAATTAGTTCTCCCCATCAGTCCTTGTGAGTGGGACGGGTGTTAACTTCATCTTAAGTGGGAATTCCTATACTTAAGTCAGAACCATAAAAACATAAATTATACTTCTCCCAAAAATTTATGGATTTACGATAGATGGCACTGAAATTGACGAAATTATGTTATGTTAATAGTTGACTAATTTCATATACTTCCCCAAAACTTGGTTCTGCATTCTGTGTGGACGCCAAGTGTATGTGATACGCTTAAAACTATATCCGACAGTTCTAAGATCCGTGTTCTCTGCAATTTTTGCTAAGCCAGAAGCGTTACATTTTCCCTTATTCCATCCAGTTGTTTTATCCGTATTCAAATAAAGTTAGGATTATGTTAAACATTCATTGATGGTTCGCCGAATTACTTCAATTACTACTGAGCAATTCAACAATCCTAATGAACAGAATCCTTATATTTAAAATTATTTTGCTTCATCAGGTTTCAAACTAAGGATCATTTTTGTCTAATAATTTCGGGTTTCAAAGACCTATATATTTGCTAGTATGAGACCTACAAGGATGGTTCTTAGATAAAAAGGTGCAGAAACTCGCCAAGCTTCAGGTAGACATGCTACAGATATTCATTATTGTGTGTCTTCTTGGTCATACGGCAAGCGATAACGATCTCAGCTAGACTAAAAGAAAAGTAAATAAACATATTCCTCAAAAATTACGTAATTGTTTTGAGTTGCACATCAGACCTTAATGAGCAGACGTATTTAAATGGAATAGAAATTGACAGGTTTATGTGTCCTATGGGTTCAAAGTGAGAATCGCCGGTGCCGCAGGCAGGATTCAAGAACCTTTTTCCACCAACATATAAGTTAGATTTAAGGGTATATTGAACTGAAAGGCGTGTGCACTGGGGGCAATCCGCCACAGCAGTCATTTTTTGAGGGCGCCAAATTTTTCAATAAATAATTATGACAATCTGCAATATGAATTACAAACTTGAAAACTGTACAATACGCACATAAACAAATTTATTCTTGTCGTATAATTCTTTAGAATTCCTTTACATTTTGGAGCCTTTTGAATTTAAAAAGTAAGTGGTGATGAATTCGGCTGAAACCCCGTGCTACACCACGCTTCTTTTCTAGTTACAAGCTGGCTTTCTTACTCGTTGTCACCGACTGCGATTGTAACAGCTTAATTTGATAATGCCCGAAATGAGCCTTAGACGTACTGTTCTTATTTATCTGCAACGTTAATTCAGCCTTTGCCTTTAATGTCCCACGACGTAAAGTGGGTATCTAAGTGATTTAGACCCATGTCAATTTCAACAGAATGACATTTCCTTGTCTTCAATAATTTAAGTGAATAGTCTTAAACGCCGAAAATAATGTACAAATCAAAACGTAACGGAATACAGTTTTTATATTCTTTTATTTTTCAATAGACATACAAAACATTGTTAGGTTCTTTAATAAGAGCGGTATTTAATTGGTTTTCATTTTCTAGGACTGTATTGTTTATTTTCACATTCTTGACTTATACCTGTGTGTAATCAACAATACTCTAACCTAATGCCGTGTAGATGGTATGGTTTCAGCGCTCTATCGGCAAAATGTGTAAGAAAATGGGTGACAGAATTGAAAAGTTACATTGCGTTGCGTATTGTGACAAGTTTATTAAACCCGTTAATAAATACATAAATTTTGATTGATAATGTCAATTATTATTAAATGCGGAATTCAAGAAGTAGATGTGAGTGTTTTCAGGAGAAAACCTTAAATAAAGGACAAAATTGCTTTCACGTTAGCGATGTACTACAAGGGATGATTTGCAAATAATTACCGGTACGGTTTTACAAACCATTCCTGGGGCACATAATACTAAAAATCACGAGATTACTTACAAACCGATTGTGCAGGTATACATTTTAAATAAAATAACAACAAAGTAAACAAATAATATTCAAGCAAACAAAACTCCTCGAAAACGAATTATTTTTTTAAATGGTTAAGCATTTTTTGAAATTTAAATTTACGTGTAATTAATACTTATTTCATGTTTATAAAATAAATTTCTATTTAAATAATATAAATTGTAATTATAAAATGTATAGAAACTAATTGTACATGTATCGTTTTATATTATTAGTAAAATATTTACCAAGTGAATGTATGTGAAAATTTCTGTATATTTTTGTTCTCAGTGTTCTTAGTAGAATTTATCATTTCATGAAACATACTTTCCTATTATTGTTATGAAATTAATAATTAAATCTATCACTTTTTGTAATTAAATATATTAAAGTTATATTTCATCCGCAGTATCTCTTATCCCAAAGTTCATCAATTATTAATGATATGTTTGTTGTAATGTCTAATCGGAAGATAATTTAATTCACTAAATATGAGAGATTGCTCAAAAACACTTGTAATTATGTTAATATTATCGAAAAAAGTTTTATTTACGGAATACGATATACGTGAGCAACCCGTGCTTTCTTCCGATTGGTTTCCCACGGACGATTTGGAATGCTGTAGAATTTCAAATCTGGAATTTTTTATTATAGTATGGGGGCACTGAGGAACGCAGAAAAATTTTCTCAAACTTTTCCTCAAAGTTTCACTCATTTTTAATCATCAGTTTCTTTCTAAACGTCGAATGCAATGTATATCAAAGAGTATCTTAAATAGATAGAGAAGCAATAGAGGCGCTGGCAGTGTGACGGCCATCCACTGTAGGTGTAACTCGCTCATAGACCCATGTGAAAACAGCGCTTTTTGAGCCCGCTAAAATCCTTCTTAAAGCAGCAAAAGGCAAATTTAAGTGGATTTTTTTTATTTACCCCATATATTAGTATTTCCAAATATATAAGGCAAAAGAATCAATTAAAATGGGAATATTAAAAATATTGAGCACGTTTCGAAATCGGTATTGCGAGTTGGATGCGACGTTATAGGAGTACATTTCTCAATTAAATGTTAAAAATATATAATTTTGTATTCGACCATGTTAGTGGAGAATGGAATTTTTTTTTCTCTGGTCTAAATTCTGATAAAAAGGAATTTTCTATATGCTTGGGCCGATTGGACCTTAAAAATGAAACACTACATCATTAAATTATTGAAATGTCACCTTTTTAAAATTAATCATAAAACATTGCAATACGTTTTTAAACATTTTGATAGAAAAATAATTACAAAAATTCAAATTACGAAATGTTTTTTTAAACTATTTTGTATGCGCGTCGTATTCAGCGCGATTAAATAATAATAAAAGGACCTAACTGAGATAATAAGTATGGTTGATATATTTTTAATTTAATGGAATAATTACCTATGAAAATTAAAAGTAATTAAAAAAGTAAGAATTATAAATTTTAATTTAATAGTGACAACACGGCTATTTGTCCGTTTCACGTTTGAATTTAGGCGTATTTTCGGAAATAATCGATGATGTAGTGAAATCAGATAGTTCCCTTCTAAGACAAATTAGTGTTGGAGTGATCCTAAGTCACCTGACATTCGTCAACAATTCAGCGTGCATTGTTATACTCACGCAATACTTGGCTTTTGACCCTGGGCTTAATTAATAACACAAGATTTACTACTATATTTAACACAGGGAGCTTAAGAATCAGAGTGAACTAATTTAAACTTTAAATTCCAGTTTTGGGCTTGCGTCCAGCGTGATGTCACGCGCAAAGGAGTCGTGGTATGTACCTGCGTAGGTTATATTTCTACCATGCTACAAAGTACAAACCCTAATCTAAATCGCAGAGAGCATGTCGTCATCTCAATGATTAGGACTGGCCACACCAAACTAACTCAACTTCATTTAATAGGAAAGAGGCCTCCACCTATCCGCAATAAGTCCCAATCATAATGCAGCAAATACTCTTGGAATGAACAAGATACGAACAGAATAAAAGGAACGTAGTAAAAGGAAAAGAAATCTACGAAATAGTGAATTCTCCAAACTTACAAGATGAAATGTTGCAATTTATGTAAGAAATAGACTGTAACTCTGAATTTTTAAAAATACTGCTATCAAAATATTAAGATAAAAACGTAACAGAATATGGAATTTGGAGGGACGAGGTCAAAGGGCGTCGGTTTGAAGTAAATTGAAATAAGTTACACACAGGGTAATAAAACAAAGTCATTTTGACACCAATCCGGTATTAGTGAATCGGTGATATTTCGTCAGATCTTTGCAGTGGACAATATGGAGTACTTTCCCAACTATCGGTGGTAGGTGAAGTTCTCGACGTGGATACTTTTGATTGGGGAGGAATTTCCCTGTCGCTGGGAATTCAGGAGAGAGAGTTCCAGCGATACTCTTGGTCTCTGCTTCGTTTGAGAAGATTTAAATGAGTAAGGTGCTCATTTCCTAAGCGAAAATCTAGGGAATTTTTATGAGATTTCTACTTGAACGGGGAAGAACAGTGCGAACCCTGATGACCAGTGGCGTTCTTCAAACAACACGGAAACCGGTATTGTTCGACCATGAAATAGCTCTATTTTTTTAAAAAATAAACTTTCTTTCCAATTTCCGTATGCTGCCGATTCAGAGTCAGATTTTTTATCTTTTATATGTGTTTCTATGAAAGGCCCTTATTCGAAAGAGATTATTTTAATTTAGGGTATATTTAAATTATCTCTGAGAATCGTAGTTATTATTGCCCGTTTTAAATAAGATGTCCTCTTACTTGAACATATTGGGAAAAGGCTTGTTGGTCACACACCTTGCGGTTAGTATCCCCATTATTAGTTTTGGTTAATTCGGGTCTTTTATAATTATTTTAAAAAAATGGAGAGTTGGCATTTTTTCGATTTGCCTACATCGGCTAATATGCTAATCAAGTCCGGCCCATGCCGTCAGCAGCATTTGCCGCTCGTTGTTCATCCAGCAGAGAGATGCGTTATTTGTATGTGTCACACTACCGTTTAGTTGTTGGAAACCTGAGGAATCTTTTAGGCTAACCCTGTACTATGCGATACTGCGCCCACTGGTCTAAGGTACCATTTCTTGATGAACTATGAGAGAGTTGGTCAAAGTGAATACGTGAAGCAGACCGGCTGGGAATTCACTGATTCGGGACTGTTCACTTTTCTAAACGTATTTTAAAGTGAATTAATATGCGTGTTATATTTCACAATTTTAAAATTTATTAGATTTTTGAACCATCGTTTTTCACAAATAAAATATTTCGGATGTGAGACAAATTCAAGGTACCTTCTATTTTTCAAAATAGTCATCAACTGCTTTTTCATTGCTGGCAAATCTTTTACAACCAAGGCATTTTTTTTCAACTTTTGAAAGATTAAATAATCAGAGGAAACTAAATCTGGCCAGTAGGGTGCGTGAGGAATTTGTCCAGGGAAGTGTGCGGTGAAAAAAATTTTTCTTTAGCCACATGCATCCGTTTTGTCTGATTTCTTTACTCAAACGGTGCAATCAGTTCGCATATTACTGGTATGCAACATTGCCAAACATTTCATTTAAACGTCTTCACAACTCTTTCTTTTTTCTGTGTAGAGCTTTCTCATGACTAAATTGTCAATCAATATTCGACGCTCAGCAATTTTTCTAACGTTTACCTTGTCTGCTAGGTCGCGCACCTTGAGTCAATGGTCCAATACAATACCATTTTGTGTATTTTCGCCTCAGTTTCTGGCATGGTCACTTCATTTAATCGACCACTGAGGCGTTCGTCTTAGCAGCTCGTACGTCCCCTTTCAAGCTCTACCAACCAATATGTTACTGCTGTAAACGAAAGCACAATATAATATAGCTCGACTTTGATACTCGTGAATGAGACCTGACAAAGAAAAGCATTGTTTCTCACAACAATGATCGATATTTACATGTTTAAAAATTAAGTGAGAATTCATTCTTGATGGCTGTCAAACAAAACTAAATAAAGTAGCGTTTTTAAACTTTACAAGGTTGGTACTTAAGTACACTTCTTTTTTTCAAACAACAACCCCTCATCTATACGACAGGTCGGGTAAATCCTGTGTCTACCCTCGTAACTTGGCTACTGGTCTTCTACCCAAATTGCGACTCTCTCTTTAGCTCGGTGTTTCGGTTTTAGTCGCACCAACCAACGAGGTCATTACCGACTTGCTTTTTAGGTATCTAATTTTCTGTCGGGTAAACTCAGTAGGGGTACACAAACACCCAGGCCCAAGCCAGGAATCGAATCCGGGACCTTTGCTAAGTGAGTCTGTGACGTTAGGCACTACACCACAGAGGCAGCCAGCTCGCTTATTCTTTTCTATTTTTTCTTGTCGGCTTTGATGAGACGGTTCCTTCTCATCCCGTTGTCTATAAAGAAGGAGCTGGATTATCTTAAATGAATTTTTCGTCGATATATAATCACTGCAGTGCTTTCTATTTACATTTAGAATTTTCAGGCGGCTCAGATCTCGATTTCTCTTCCTTTGTTTTCTGGGATAAATTTGTGTATTAAAATAATGGCAAGTTCCATATTCCAGCCAGTATTCAATATCTTTAATTTTAACCATGTTCATCAATAAATAGCTAAGCAGTCCATAAGTCGGAAACGATTTAATATAAACTTTATTAACAGTTTTTAGTTTACGACGTTTCGTTCATAAATTTGTAAATGGTCAACTAAGTGTAGGAACGAAACGTATTGTACTAATGAATAGTGGTTTTATTAAAATTTTTATTAAATTGTTTCTGACTTATAGGATGTTTTGCTAAGTCAGATATTATAAGCAATTATATGAAGTGGTTTTTATTTTTGAATTTATAAATATATTAAAGAATTTGAATTTATATTTTATGGGAGGAGGCGCCCATAAATCTCAACTTGGAATATTTAAAACAGTTTTATTATTAACAAATGTAAAAGATTTAACAAATTACAATATTTAGAAGTTAATTAATTTTAATGAATTCTATTTGCCCAACTGAGCCCTAACCAAAGAAATAATATAGGAAGAGACTTAGTAAATTTAATCTACTTTACTCAGACTGTGTGATGTGTTTACACGCGTAGCAGAGCGAGAGATTATTGCATTTTGTTTCTTACTTTCCATTCATCCTCCCCTGGTTTTCTGGTTAATCAGCAATCCTGGATTCCACGCAAAGACAGCTTTCGGCATGTGAAGCGGCATGCCTCTGATGTGGTTCAGGAAACGTGTCTCCACTTTCAATTTTTCGTGACACTTGGGGCCAGAGCGCCTCTCCTCTCTGACTCCTTGAAGCCAGCCATCCGACTTTTCGTTTTGCTAGCTCCTCTCTGACCTCTCTCCTCCAAGTCTCCTTTTTGAATCCCTTTTTCGAGGTCCTTCCATCATGAATTCACCTCTTCAAGTTTATGACTGTGTTTGCCGGGTTTTACCCCAAATGAGATGCCTTGCGAAATGTTTTCTATGGAAAATTTGTACAGAATGCTTAATATTGTAAATTAATTTAGATAAATTAAATAAATCACAATTAAATTTTATACGCGTCACAATTATAACGAATTTGTATACTTAAATTCAATGTTAACATCTTATTTTTCCTTTCTGTATTGTCTGACAACTCGTTTCAGCTCAGTACTGCTAACAAAATGTTACACATTCCGCTATGCTTAAAATAAAATCTCGAAGACTTATAGTAATTAAAAATTTGTTTGTATCACAACCTTTTTATATTATTTTTTTATGAATTCTTGTTATAAACTTATAGTAACGTTTCGTTTTCAAAAGCCTTTGTTCCCAATTTAAAACTATAATTTTAATGTACTAAGCGTAAAACTGATCCTGTCAACCTGATTAATTTGAATTTTTCATTCTCTTTTAATAAACACAGATGAAATTCGACTATTTGATAGATTGCCCAAAATTTTATTCAGTTCTCGAATACAGTAATACAACTTATAAATTCAATCAATGGTCGATCCTATAACATGCAAACAGTTTAGGAATATATTTATACTTTTACAGCTGTATACCACAATATTTAACTGAAAACACGAGTTCAAACAAATATTCTTCTGTGGTCAGCATTATCGGGCATTTAGTCAAGATTAGACATTGTTTCTAGCAGCTTGAATTTTTTATTCGCTTATACAGTATTTTGTCATCGTTTCAAGACATCCGGTAGGCAATAGCCGCGTAATTCCGCATTACAGTTACATAAAAATGTTATATATTGTGATAAAAAAGGCGGATTTTGTGAAGTTGTGGCGTTATGAGGCGCAGTTTGGCCAACAACAATGGCTAGTCGGCTAAAAGATGGTGATTCCCCACGGGAGAATCCCGCCAAGCGTGTATAAAAAATGAGGGCGGGAACCCCGAAATATTGTGAAATAGGGGAATTCCCGTCGGAAGATTTAAAAGGGAAGCCGATGGGTGGCTCAGCCCCAGAAGGCAGGCGAGTGGTGGAGAGGACGGACGTGGTCCAGCCCCAGAAGGCAGGCGAGTGGAGGAGAGGACGGACGTGGTCCAGGCCAGAAGTGAGACGAGTGGAGGAGAGGACGTACGTACGGAGAATTGAGACGAGTGGAGGAAAAGACGGACTTGGTCCGAGCAGATACAGAGAAATGAGACGAGTGGAGGAGAGGACGGACGTGGACCGAGCAAGATACGCAGAAGCGAGACGAGTGGAGGAGAGGACGGACGTGGACCGAGCAGATACGGAGAAGTCAGATGAGTGGAGGAGAGGACGGACGTGGTCCAAGCAGCCCGAGAAGTCAGACGAATTGAGGAGAGGACGGACGAGAGCAGACGTGTCCAGACGTGATCAAATCCTGCAAGACGCCAGAGAGACGCACAAACATTCGAGAGGTGGATGTTTGTTGCCCCAGTAATTGTGGGTAAGCTATAAACAAAATTGTGAAACTTGCTCATTGCTCTGGATAAATAACATTTAATGATTTTTTTCTTTCTATTTTTCAGCTACTGCATACTCCATCTCTCGAGAGACCCAAAATCCCCTGAGATTAAGCCCGTGTATTCACTTTAAATTAATAAATGAAAAAGTTTAAAATTGATCATAATTTGTTCTGTTAATTAATTAATGTTTTATACCCAAAAAAGTATATTACAATATATATTATCTTCCTTAAGTTTGTATGCAATGAAATTCTCTGAACTTTTATAAAACGACGGTAACTTCTGTCATGGTCAATTAAGTATAAATAATTATTTACTAAACTACACTGATTTCGTTCATCAAGGTTTTCATAAATGTAATTTTTAATGAACATTTTTATAACACTAGCTGGGGACCCGGCGTTGCCCGGGTATATATTTATATTATCCCGGTACATTATTAAATATTAGTCAACACATGACTAAACGGGCACTGAAAGCATCACAATATGAACCTCAAATATACTCCCAGTGTCTGGAGAGAGTAAAAAATATTCCCGGTGCATGGCAGGGCTAAAATATTGTCAGTAAACTAGCCGAATAAAAATTCTATTAACACCGATACATTAAATAAATAAAATTGCCACCAGTAAGAGTAAGCTAAGAATGTCAAAAGTATTTCCGGTAACCGAATAGAGTAAGAAACACTAACTGTTTCTTAAGAAAGATATTTTAAGATGGTAATAATGAGCTTCTGTACCAAAAGACAGAAAGAGATCCGCCCGAGTCACATAATCGATTGAAATAGCTCCAATTGTAACAGAACTTAATTTACCCCCCTGGTAATCACTAAAGTTAAACTTACGAAGAAATGTGTTTTACCCCGTTCCACTCTCTTGTTAAGGAATGAACTGCAATTAAATTGCATGCTAAATGTCAGAAGCACATACAAAGATTCGCATAGCATCGATTTCGATACCAAACTTTACTGTTATCTTTTTCTTTTCATATGAAGCCCTCTGCAAACCATCCCTATGAATACTCCACTTCGACACTGAATGGGGTTGAAATTATACGCAAACAAATAAAGCGAAAACGCTATCAAATTATTTAAGCCAGAAAAATATGGATATCCACCCCCTCCACTCATACCCAGATGGTCTTACCCAAACAGAGTTGATTACCTGGTCGACAAAAATACGAGTTCAACATTTGGTCTAAATTATTCCGTCCGTTAAAAATAATATGCGAAAGTTTGTTTTACTCCCTTCTATCCCCTCTGAGTGAGCTATAACTTAAATCATTTTTTAAATATAAAAATTAAACTCAGAGGCTCACATTACACCGGTTGTTTACTGGTTATTTTTATGTGATTTCTTCAACCCGTACCCCTAAGAATACTTCCGTTTGATTATGGATGGGGTTGAAATTATACGCCAGCACTATAAAATTAATTGATCCAAGAACGTATTTATATGATGGAAATATTGGCTGTTTTTGATTATTTAAACACTTCCACCTCCTCCACTCCCGCCCTTTGGGGAGTCTTTGGTCGAAATTGGTGCACAGAACACACATGCACATACAGGCAATTTTATTATGGAGACTGACCGGCTATAAAATAGTAACCTAGTATTTGTTGTTGTTGTGCTCAGTGCTTAGAATGGTCTGATGTAACCCTCCATGCTAACATATTATGCGCAAACCTTTTCATTTACACATAACTACCACACCTCACCACATCCCTAATCTGCTTATCATATTCCATCCTCGGCCTCCCTTTTCTATTACTACCCCACACACTTCCCTCTAATGCTAATTTTACATGACCCTCAAGTCTCAAAACGTGGTCCAACGCAAATATTGACAAACTAATAAAATTATAATAACAGCTTATAAAATATTTTGTATTTCAATTTTTAGAATGCCATTTTTTTGTTTTATTCAGTAGTCCTTATTGGCAAGATAGAAGCATTAATGATTTAAGTTAGAATGCTGGATAAAGCATTGATAACGAGAGAAGTATGTCCAAAATGGAATGTTTTCTTTGACTGCCCCCTCGAAGAAAGTTTAACTGAAAGACCGTTACAATTACAAACTTATATTCATCCCATAAAGTATTTCAAAATTAAGCTCCAGTGCACATATAGGTGTCGCGACTTTAGATAAGGCCATATCTTGGGCGTTCTCCCACCACTGGACGTAGATGGCCGGCGTCACGGATTCAGTCTTCCTCGTGGTGAAGGACAGGACGCACGTGTAAGTACCTCTAGCTGTCATCCTAAGCAAACATTATAATAAGTAGGAAAGCTGAAAGCGATACGTAGTGTAGCGCGACGAAATTATTCTTTTCCGCGATTGTCAGATGGAATATTTCGTTAAGCTCCCAATATGTTCTCAACATTTTGTTCTTCCTCCATCGAGCGACGGGGTGTTTCTGAATTAGTAAGCAGTTCGATTTCCTACTCAAGAGTTCTTCCAGCAAAAAGGACTGGGAAAGAAATGAGAGGAATATTCTGTGAAATGATGACATTGTAGTTATTTTTTATAATAATCCTTCAGAACGACAAGCACAATTTCATTTGCAATTTTTACTTAATGACAATAACATCACCGAACGGCTATCTGTGTTATAAATCCTGTCATTGGTACTTTCTTTGCGTTAAGTTTTATTTGTAGGTTTATTCATTGAATAACTCGTGTATTTTAGTATTACAAAACTAATTCTCATTCGTCTTGATTATGCTAAGGTCTAATCACGTATGTCTAATTATATATAAATTAAAATGAAAAGTATGCTATTGTATCACCCAAAATATTGAATTGATTCGTCAGCCAAATTTTAAGTTAATCCCTAGATATCACAGTATTAAAAACAAAACAATTATTATTTTGGCTCTATACGGGAATGTGAATCAATAACTGGTAACTGCAGAGACTGTGGCTTATCGGAACCAATTGGCGTGTCATGGAAACGACATGCTAGGTGGAGTTTATCTTCAACTCGTGGCGCAGTGCTAGAGAGAAATGCGAAGATGAGGATGCCCAGCGCCATTAGAAACATAAAAAGCATTTGCTTCAAGAAATATATATTTATTGCAAAATAAAAACATAGTTGTAGAACAGCAACAGTTCAAAATTTTTGGGTTTTCGAGTTTCATTTACAAATATCATGCTATCCATTCACGCCGGTTTAGAAATATAGCTCTGGAGCTTTAATCATTATTTATAGTTAATAATAACTGAATGTCATCAAAGTAAATAAAATGTTCGATCACATTAAATAAATCTAATGACGGGTTGGATGTGGCTTTTTAGCATCCTGGGTCAGACCCTTCATATTCGGTTTTCTTTACATCCAAAAATCCTAATTATTCTATCCATGCTTGTATATTGAGCCCTCCTCCGCTTCATCCTTGATCACATCACTTGGCTCACAGTCTTGTTAGTGTGTTCCAAACTCTTTTTCAATGGATCACGAATCCATAGAATCAAGTAATCCGCACATGAACCTCAGAAGCTTTATACAGCAATCTGATTTCAAAGTTCATCACAAATGGGACAATCTTCTCCAAATTTTCACTTTTAGTTTGTGTCGTTGAGTTTATGATTTTGTTTCCATGACACGCCACACATTCTAATTTCTTTCAATTATTATGTTAAAGAGACTTAAAATAATTTAATATATAATATTCAAGAAAGGAGTAAGACAAGGTGCAGTCTCTCGCTTAGACCTGTGATGGTCACGAGGACGCAAGTACGTTTGAGTTCTCACACATGCTCTTTAACTTATATATAGAACAGGCGATGAAGAAAGTTAAAACGCGTTTTAAAAAGGAATCACATTGCAAGGAGAAGAATAAAAACCCTGCCGATGTTTGCCGATGATATTGTAGTATTAGGGGAGCCAGAAGAATACTTGGAAACCATAATAAATGGCATGAATGTGGTCCTGCAGGAAGAGTACAACATGAGAATTAATAGAAGAAAAACAGTGGTAATGAAGTGTAGTATGGGAAACAGTGGAATAATCAAAGGGTGTAAGTTGGGAAAGGATATTTTGACGGAAGTTAAGGAATTCTGCTACTTGGGAAGAAGGGATGGTAAAAGCATTAGAGACATAAATAGTAGGATGGCACAGGTAAAGGTAGGTTTTCGAAGAAAGGAGAAATTTATTTACGGGGAATATAAGTGTGAACGTTAGGAAATCATTGCTAAAAATGTTCGTATGGAGCGTGACGTTAGGTGGGTGCGAAACGTGGACGGTAGGAGTTACAGAAAGGAAAAGAATACAAGTCTTTGAAATGTGGTGCTATAGAAAAATGCTTAAAATCAGATGGGTGGATAGAATCACTAACGAGGAAGTTCTAAGTAGAAAAGGGTGAAAAGAGTACAATATGGAGGACATTGACCGAGAGAACGGATAGATTAATAGGCCACTTTTTAAGACACGATTATTAGAGGAAAGTGTATGGGATGAGAACAGAAGAGGAGGCCCAGGATGGAATACGCTAGTCATATTAGGGAGAATGTGGGATGTGGTAGTTATGCAGAAATGAAAATGCTCGCGCAAGATAGTCTTAGGACTGAATACCACAACAATAAAATATATAAATTTAATATAAAATGTGCACTCTTATGCCTAATTCATATACTTATATTTCTCTTAAGAGAAATGTGTTATCCATTAGAAAAGTACAAATTACGCATGCGTTACTACCTCATGCGCTACGTACAAAGTTTTTGGTACCAGAACCACTGGACAAAACGTTTAACAAATTTCACTTATCAATAGAGAATTAAGTTAACCACCTATTTAATCCTCCGAAGAAGTCTTAATGCACGGAAATTATGTACCTTCGACAACGTACTTTTTCAATCTTTTAAATATTCAAGAAGGACAAAGTAGTTTACATTCTCAGTTTCTATATATTGAGGAGCGTGACAACGTTGAAGGTGTCATAAAAATGCCACTTCCTCGTACGGCCTTGAGTTCATTGTCGTAAAGTCCACAGTTCAGGGAAGCTTGCAACACTTACTGACGCTGTGTGCACTTTTGTCTTTAACACTCACGGCGTTCGCTGCCTCACCTTACGTCATTCACTGGAGCCTCAGGAGGAAAACTCACATGTTCTAATATCATATCACTGAGAGTAGATTAAATGTTATTTTTAACGGTTCTCAAGATCTTTACGTATGCTAAAATAATCAACACGGACATTATTGTTTAAAAATAATTTTAATTTTTTTGTAAGTACTGTGAGATAGAATACCAGTATTTATCTCAGCCGGAAAATAGGTCCGAGTTGTGACTACGAAATATCTCTGATTAACTGATTCAATACTTTGTCGATTTATAGACTGCTATCGGGATGAATCTGATGAAGTTAGTGAATATATATTGCAATGAAAAGACTTCTATTCTTTTTATTTTATTTTTAATTTAACTGGTGGGATTAATTAAATAAGTAACTCCAATTTAAAAACTAGAAAACATTAAAATTTATCAACACTAATTAAACGATGAAGTTAAATTATACATACAGAAATTTCACTTTCAGGTTATAAATAAACTCTTTTTCTCAGGGGATTTTGGGCCAAGTAGCAGAGACGCAATTAAACAACGAAAGATTGGGTTCGACAATGTATGAAAATCGTAAGGTAAAATAGGTGGATCTCACCAGTGTATAAATTTCAACTTTCCGACAAGGGTTCCACGTAGCCAGCAAAGAGAGGGGTGTCCGGGCATCGACGTCGGTCACGTGCCAATGTTGATGGTGGATACCGATTAAGCTGTCGTCGGTGTCTCTCCACTTCCACTCAGAAGTCTTCAATATTTTAAAATAATTTCAGTCCGTCGCCCTTTGTGACGTCCTCCAACTCAACATGTCGCCGCTATCTCTCGCCAAGATCTGTCTCCAACCCTTTTGGCGGGTAACAGGCTACAAGTGGGTGATCCTAAAGCAGGCAACTACCCTTTAATAGCATAGGAAGGGAATTGAAAAGGAGGGTGTGTGGAAAGTAGAGCAAGGTACCCAAGGGTTGACTAGGGCCCCCAGGTTATAGTGTAAGGATCCTACCCGGGGTTTCACTTAATGGTGATGCAGAGAAAACCCTAGAAAACCTGCATCAGGTAGGTAGGGCTAGTGGGTACTACTACTATGTCCTTCTAATGACGGGAGACTGGATTGTTGTAGTAACGCAACAAACCCGCCTCCGTGCCTCGATCAGTATTGAGAGGCAGTTAGCCGACTGGTCCAATGGTATCAGCGAACAACTCTCACCGTATTCCGAAGGTCTTTGAACCCCGTACATACACCTCTCATGGTAGTCTCAGCCTGCAGGAGTCTTGGACCAAGGGGTTGGAAAATAGAAAACAAGAAAGGAGGAAGTCAACCCAGACGGATTTACCAGAACTCCACCTGGCTTTTAAACACTTCCCTGTATCCTGGGTCGTCTCCAACCCTTGTGTCATTGTGTGTTTATTTACCTGCCTTTTTGTGCAACTATTTAGCTCACTGGCCAGGCCGCTGTTGCCACTCCCACCTCTCACAGCTGGCCGCTAGCCCTTCACCATCGCGTCCCCCAGCATACGATGTCTTGCCTTGGCGAAACATTGAATAAAGTAATTTTATAATTGCGATAATGCACACTACAATATATATATATATATATATATGGAGAATTTAATAATAAATTTGCACATTGACATCATTTTCAGAAGACCACTCCAATATTAGTTTCTTCCAATCTTTAAGTACTGTAATTTATAAAATGAATTGTTTCTATTTTCATCTAAAATAGTTCGCAAAATTATTTCGCTTTTTGATTTTTGCCAATTTATTTATGCAGTTTTCAAATTACATTATGGCGGAAGGAGTCATGGAGTGAGGTTCCATGTACATCTAAATTTGTACCTCAAGAAGTCTCAAATGAGAGACGAAACGTCGTAATATTTCATATTTAAATTATAAAAATACTGACTAAGAGGCTAATTAAATCATTTATTATATATTTAATTGTCTGAATAATTTATATTTTTAAAGAAATTATTGTCAATTAAAATTTTTATTTTATTGTAAAAACTTCTCTGCAGTTAGTACTAGAAGATATTTGGTTAACTATTTACCTAAAAAAAAGTGCCATAATTATAGACGAAGCGTTGCTTCTAATATGATGAATAATATAAAATATTCTGACTGTGTTGATGTTTATTTGTTCAAGACGCAAATCGTTGATATAAATGTGTCTCGGGGTTTGGATTAAATTTTGTTAAGTTCGAGTCTATGGTTTGTTCTGAGTGTTAAGGAAGGCTCTGTAGTGATGAACTGCCGAGTGTTCGCAACGTCTTTCAGTTTTCCATTGCTTCTAATTAGGGTGACCATCCGTCCAGTTTTTCGGGGACAGTTCTCGGTTTCAAGTCGTAAGTCTCTGCCCCCGGTTGCGACAGTGCTTTGTACCCGGAAATCAGATTTGAGCCTATCAAGTTTGTTTAACATTTAACTTTATCGAGTCGGCAATAAGCAACAGAGCTTTTGCCAATGATCACACTAAGTTGATTCGTGCCTTGCTTAGATTAATAGATTCCTCGGATCAGCCGAAAATAATATGGTCACTTTATTCTAATACTTAACTACGTTTTAAGCGACTCTCATATCACTTCACACCAATTTTAACTCCGTCAAATAAAAACAAAGGAAAATCAAAAATTCTGAATTTTAAAAGCAACCAGCTGATTGTCCAGCGTTGAAAGGATGTCGATTACGCTTCCTGAATTTTGGCCGAACTTACCTGACCGCCCAGAAAACTCCCCCATTCCTTTACCATTTGGAGCAGCCTCCCTTGTCGGTCGTTTGTTTTGCGTCCATTGTAGTTTCAACAATCGATTACGAGCGGCTGATAGGTAATTAGGGGTATATCCAACCCCCTCTGTAGTGTGCCGGATACGCGACAGAGTGTAGGACAGTCGTTTCTCGCTCAGAGGTGATCACTAGGGAGAAGTTCGTGGCAGCAAACCTGACACGAGTATTGTGTATCAAAGCGTATCATTTAAGTATAAAGCAATTTTAGAATACAGTTCCTCACCCTTTTAAACACAACGATGAACTTGTCAAAGTTTCAAGTATTCAATTTTAACTCATAATAATACTGATTATTTATGGAATTTTAATTTTTACATTTATTTAACTTATACTGGATCTAAAATGCAGCATTTCATTCATCAATCGAGGATAATAATTACATTCCACATCTATTTTTTATATTACTTCAAGGAATACTGTAATTATTCATTTATGCATGTTTTGTTTATCCAAAGGTTTTTTTAAATTTGCAAAATGGTCTTTAATTTTGGTTTGAAGCTTCGTTCGAACAGGTCACCCAATCAAAACACTCGATTTCATGTATTACTTAATGTTTGTCCAAATTTTGGAAAATAACTTTAGAATTTTTGACATCTATACAATATATTTTGACATCTATACAATATATGGAAAACAAATTGATCATTTTAAATTGTAAGTTTTTTTGTGAAACAATGTAGTTCGTAAATATTTTTATAAATCAATGAGTCCAATCTACTTCAATATATGTTTATTAATGTAAGAGTGGGAAAGGGGGCTTTACAAATAGAATATTAAAAATTTAATGCAAATTTTCCACGCGGAATTGGTGCTGAGATTATTCAACAGTCATGTATACCAAATTGAAATCCATAGCTGGAGGTGTAGCTTAGCTTTTCAAACCAATGAGCGAAAATTTCAGTATTATAATGAAAGATTGAAACTTCAAGAATGTTAAATTGTATAATTATGCTCCAATTCAGGAGTGAGGTTTTAATTATGATGGAAGCTTAGTAAATTTTAACGAATTTATTGAACTTAGATTTTGGAATTATGCAAAAGATATTATCAACATATCTAGCATAACAAAATTGTTTGTAATCTGAAGTAAAAATGAAAGAATTCTCCGAATCTCTTATCAGAATTGCAGCAAAAAAATTAATCCGGTGGTATATTTTAGCATTAAATTGAAAAATATTAAGGTTGAAAATTAAATTATTGAAGACTGAAATTTTATGTAGGTGAATAATGAATGGTTCATACTTAAGCGGATGTGGAAAAGAATGGGCTCGGCAAACGTGATTGGATGGTAGATAGAGTTCTGACAACAATACCAGAAGAGACCGTCGGATATCCTGTAGGTGAGGTTGATAAGTAAGGCAGGTTACGCATTACACACGGAACGAGGATGGAGAAATATGTGGGTTGCGTACGGGAAGTATGAGATTGCCTGACTATAGACTTTAAAAGTACGGGTTAGCGGAAACCAGTACATAAGCGGATTAATCTATCTTATATTTGTGTTCTTAATAGTTCTTGAATATTTTAGATGAATTTACACATTCAAATCAATAGTTTTCTCGCAATCTGTCATAGGTCCATTACCAACTGTCATTTTATCCATTTGTTTGTAACAATCAACTGAATCTAGAAGGATTTTAGTTGCTGGGTTCAAATATATTTGGGGATTTTCCTACTTTTCAGTTTTGAAAACATTACAAAACTAGAAACTCTCTGACTCAAAATGACAAATATAATCATAATTATGCTTTGCCTATAAGAGTACTAGATATTTATCCTTGGACATATAATCCAGAAATAATCTTTGAGTAAATATACAACGAGAAACCTCCACATGATTTTTAATTACCAAGACAGCTGCTTTAAATATTTTCATTTAGTAACGCAAACAAACTACAGAACTAATCTAACCCAAGTTACTGCACATTAAATGAATGTGTGTGCCAGTGTAAGTGTGCCATGACGTCAGCCAATGTCACTGATTTACTATCGCACCCTGCTTACATATTGCTTGTGAATAGTGTATTTTATACCACTATCGAGTTTATAAATAACCGTGAAATGTTTCGTTCGTGTACTAAATACAATAGGATTCGAATGGCCTTGACTATCGCTCTACAGCCGACATTTCGTGTGAAGATTATTTGTTTATTGCTGTCTACGCGTTGAAGTGAACCGTAATGCAGTCTCTGAAGGCGCTAAGTCAATTATGGGAATTAGTACTGCATTACCGTTTGCATATCCAGTGAGAGTCAAACAATATCACGCGGGTTCTTAGCTTTGCAACTATTAATTTTGTCCCATTGTAAAACATGTATTTAAGTGTAAAAGACAAATTTATTTTAAACAGACTGTAGTGAATGGCGTTGACCTTCTGTAATAACCCACACTTACCTGAATGTACCCTAATTCACACAAACCGTTTACAACAGTGACGGATTCAGAGGGGAATAACAGTGGGGAATGTCCCCTTCCCTCTCCCCCCAGGGAAAGAAATATAATTTTTCAAAAAATTAATGCATTTTGTTGGATTATTTATATAATTAAAAAAAGCTATTTTCGTGACTTTGTGATCAGTTTTTTCATTATAAGCCATAACTGAAAATAGACATATATAAATTTATATATAGTCTATCATTTCTTCCGTGAAGATACAAAAAGTGATTAAAAACGTACCGAACAATACAATAATATTACGCTCCTTCTTTTAAAATCTCGGTCATAGCTACACGGGTGATTCCATGTCAATCTCAGTCGCCCACCTTCAGCTTTAATGAAGCTTAGTCAGTTTGTATTTCCCGAAGCGAAACTAAAATATGAAAAATTAGATAACTTTTTTGGGTTATAATATAATAAGGTACGTGTCGGTATTATGCATTTTTTGAATATATTATTTATAAATTATGTTTATATAACTATGTAATTAAAAGCAGACAATAAAGTCATTTACCCAATTATGTTAACTATATTTCAAATTGCGTTATGTGGATTTTAACGATTTCAAGTTTAACAGTCAATTAATAATTATTAAATAGCTGGAGACCCGGCGTTGCCCGGGTATTTATTCATATTATCCCGGTACATTATTTAATTCTTGGTCAACACATGACTAAACCGGCATCGAAAACGTCACAATATGAACCTCAAATATACTTCTAGTGTCTCGACACTACAAATTCTCCTAGTACAATAACAGGACTATAAATATTTTCAGTACTCTGACAGAACAAAATTACTTCCCCACTTAAGGGATGAATTTTTACTTAAATCGCATATTAAAGTCCATAATGTAACACAGCGACCGCCTTTACATCGATTTCCACCCCCACCCCTCACACGCTGCAAGGGATTGAAATTATACACAATAAACACAATAAAAGTAATTAACCTCAATAATTCTTTTTCGACTTAAATATGAGCCTTTATTACATATAAAAATTCCTCCAATTCCACCCCTCCCCATTGTGGAGTCGTTCGGTAGCTATACGCGAAATATTCATCGGTAATTATTACGTATGACCGTCTGTTTTGTCATCTCTTGCCTGAAACCGATGGTATGGGTTCGTGGTAGATATCGTTTGAGAAATTCCCATTCTGTTTGTCTCCAAACGCTGCCTACGCTCTTCTTCAGTCTCATTGTCTCGAAGATTATGAACTCGACTTGCGTTACACGTACACCAACCGAAATTTTGACGCATCACTGGTTGCATTTTCTTATCACTAACAATAAATAACACGACGATAAACTTCTAAACACACTCAAAACAATCCAAGTTTTGCTGTTGCGAAAGAAACAGTAATTGAATACGAATAAATATCAATCTATAAAAACTGTATGAACACGTCCACCCAGTCCAGTGGTTGACAAAGAAGGGACAGAAAAAGAGCTTATATTCGCTTCATGCTAAACCTTATGTCGCAGTTGGTTTTGAACAGGTCCCGCTTTCACAGGTTTACAACAATATATCAAGTAATATTGATCGCCCCCCCCCCTCTCTCTCTCTCTCTCTCTCTCTCTAACTGATGCTGCCATAATTACGCCTATAATAACACAGTAAGTGGGGTGAATGGCATAGGAACGGCTAATAGGACATTAACTCGCATTTGATTTTTACGCCACCTTTCGCGCGGCAATTGAACGGATTTATAAATATTTACATTAATAACTTCTGAATTCTGCAAGAGATCTAAATGAATCATAAACGAAACTTCAAGTTAAAATTCTTGTTTCAATCCCTGATTTTTTCATTGAAATCCGTTGAGCCGTTTTGGATCATAACCAATCAAGAGTATAGGAAACCCGCATTCACATTGGAGATTCAAACGCGTGATTGTAAATCATCCTTCCCGTAGAATATTTACATATTAAACATTTTAAAACTTTTATGTACGTTTTTTAAAAATTATTTTATACACAACCTATTCCGAAATTAATAAACACATGAAAAAAGAACTATCCAATTTTATGCAGTCGTTTGGTACTTATGCGCGAACATAAATTACGGCGATTCATTTATATATATATATATATATATATATATATATATATATAAAGAGAGATAGCTTAAATTACATTACACGATTTGGATTTATCTGGGCTCTCATCAAAAAAGTTCAATCTACAGCATTAATTTATATATTGGTGTATACGCTATTTAAACTAAAAACATACAATTGAAAAATTAACAACCCGTATAACTGACTAATACACATAATGAAGTAGACGTTTCAATTATTCATTGTGGTCCACAGTGGATGGTCGAAATGTCTATTTTATGTTCAAAATTTACTTAATTGTATTTATTATCACAGACGTTAATGTTCCTATGAACTTAAAAAATATTTACACCGGATGAGAGTTAAACATGGACTGAAAAATGTAGCGATATTTAATTTACATAAAGAATAAGCCAGTTAACAGTCAAAATAAAGTAATAAAATGCATAAAACCCAACGTTTCTGCAATCCGGCAAATCACACACCGTACCTAGCAGGTGACGAAATATAAACCATTTATTGGCGTTTAAGATTTAATCATTATATTTTTTACACGTATGTAGTGAGAGGAAGTTGGATTAATAGCCTGTATATCTTTGATTAAAACGATGGCCAGGCGTAAAGATATGGTACAAATGTCACGTGGTGCTGAGATAAGATAAGAAATTGCCTTCATCTTCAACATTCTTGATTTGTACCAATTTATAGACGGTTTTTCAGCATCCTACTACTGTTATGGCCCGGATGAAAATTGATCATAGGTAGAATGATTTAAATCAATAACAGAAGAAAAATCTTTCAATAATGCTCAGCTGAGAGCTGTTTCAAGTTACCAAGCGATGTGTTAGTCACGGGTTAATCCAAGGCCCGTAATGGAAATTCAGCATTCAAAACATGGATAGAAGAAAAAATAATATTTTGTATTTAAATGTTATTGTATTTTCTGTAAATATTAATATATTAATATTATTTCTCGATTGGTTAAATATTTTATCTCTAATTGAGACTTCTGTGAGTCTAAAATTAATTCTGGGTTACATGTTCGCTTATAATTTTAATACTTTCCAGATGTGAAGAATTTAGTATAGGTCGAAACGCCCTTAAAACAACGTCAAACATATTACAAATGGTTGAAATCTAGAAAAATTTAATACAGATGTTGACTGTATTTATTTTTTGGGGTTTACAATTAGAATAGAAATTCGTTCATGGTATTGCAATGTACACTATAATAAGTTAACTGCGATTGGGATGGATCCCGGTGGAAGCTATCAACAAGTACTAAATAATTCGTAGACACAACTTATGAAATAAGTAATAAGTCTTTTCTTAAATTTTCATGATAAATAAATAAACCACTCTTAATAAACCCTTCTAATCGATAAGCACTGCACTTTACATGATTAGTTTTTAATTGAACGAAGGAATATAAGGTTAAGAATAAAAAATAAAAAATTGTCCTCTTTAAAATATGGAACAAATTTATAGATAAAACAGCATTGCTTTTAGTAATTCTACTTTTACTTCTCTCCAAACGTCGACCTGTAAAAGGGGAGAACATCTGGAGAAGTAACGTAGTCCTTTCTACGATCAACCTAATAGGAGGCGAATATTTTACTACGTTAGTGTATAGCTTTCGGGCCTGTACCAAAATGTGTTGCCTTTTCTAATTTGATTCTAATATCCGACGGTTTATGACCCATATATTATTTGAAGTTGGCACGTTATCGTGCAGTTATTAATACCCTGCCTTTGTCACAGTTAATTTTCATTCGGTTTAATGTAACCTATACCTTCACCTTTTCGAGGTCCCTTCACATTTGCAGTTCGTCTCATTCTGTTTCACACGTCAAGTAAATTAAACAGTCGTCCGTTAACGATATCACCCTTGAATTTATGTTTATGGGTATGTCGTTTATATATGGAAGGGACGCTTATGGTCAGATGACTGATCCTTGAGGAACACCTGGTGTTACATACCGAACTTTCAGGAGATATTGACATACCTATACTACTTGTCGTTCGTAGAGGAATTATCAGTAATCAGTAAAATTGGTTTAGCAGAATTGGAAAGGATATTAAATTGCACTTTATTACAGCAATAAATCTGACAAAGTACTAAAATGCCACAAAACATTCCATTTCGGGTAGTGCCTTCGTTAAGTAGGCACTTATTGTCCTGTGTAAGTCAGTTCTCCGTTCCCGGCGGTTGTCAGTGGAGTTCTATTGCTTTAGTCAGTATTGGTATTATTATTATCATTATTACCTTCCATCTTGACGTAAAGGTTCTTTTGGTGCCTGGCTGATTTGTTGTCTCCTTCTTCTAATATGGATATGTATCGGCATACGACTGAAATACCACGACTGTACCTGCATCACGCTGGTCCACATGAGAAATACGTACAAAAATATTATTAAATTCATTTATCTGCTCTCATGATATGTTATTGATTGACATGGACTTCTAATAACATAGTTGCAACTGCTCCGTTGTGATACTTGACATCCCACGTGTGTGCTGCGCGAAATTTTTATTTTGTACACCCTTGAAGCAGAGATCTGCGCTATCTAATCGCTGTGACTACGAGTTCTGTTGACTATTCATATCAATATATGTGAGGATCGTCAATGGATCCACAACATCCTGTAGGCTAACCCGCAACACACCTTACCGCCATGAAGGCTTATCTTTAGCGAAAAAGCGAATTAAGACGAATACTCCGAGAGTGTTACAGGCACTTATGATTATTAAAGTCGCACATTTACTATGTCGGATGGCAACATACACACATGCTATTCAGGTGATGTTGTTTCTCGCTGCCCAACACTAACTGGCCTTCTTCAACATACACTTTTTTGTTATTTCCAATATCGTGCACCACTGACACGTCACCAACCTACCGAAGAAAAAATAAAGAGAAGGAATATAATTTTCCTCCGTGTATGACCGGTCTTGTTGTTATTGCCGCCGTAGGAAAACCCAAAAAATGTCCAGCCGAAAGCTTAAAAATAGCTTTATTAAAAAAATTATTAACGTCTTTTGTAAACTAAAGAACTAATAAATAATTATGTTTTTAATTTGGAAAAGGTTCCAATAATTATGGGCTGCTTTAGCAAAACTCTTAATGCAATTCTAGAATTTAGTCCAATTTTTAGGGTGAGTAATGAATTTAAGAACGTCAACTGGACAGACTAAAGAAACATGACTTATTTCATCAGCGAGCTCGAAAGGATAATGATCATCTGTCAAGACGTTTTCGAGATTTTTCTTCTGCTCCCACTTAAGTCGTTTTGTTATTTCTAAATATTGCCGCCTATAATGCCTATCGCTTGCTCCAAAGTTGGCACAAACAATAATCTAAAAATTACATAGAAAAATACAGACACTTTTAAATTGAGTATAATGTAGAAAACGATTATAGAGGCAAGCTTCGCTTCTATTCTAACTGCTAAAACCTGAAGGCTGAATTAAAGTATGAGATATAAAATCAAAATATAAACAGTAAAGGCCCGAAGAATTTAAACTAGCACATTATATGAGTCATTAAGATTATCAGTATCACGCTCCACCTTATCATTATCGGGTTGATTTTTAATGTGAAACGTTTAAGTAATTAATATATTACGGAAATATGGTTCTTTGTCTAAAACAGAAACGTTGTAAAAATCGAAACAATGATTGAATGTAATACAGCGCTTGGTGATAGGATTGTGTTTATTCAAGTTCTATATAACAGAAATCACCATTTGAACAATTAATTTTATTAACATTTGTAGTAGAAAAAACTAATTAGTAAGGTGTCACTTAATAAAACCAGGAAAAATAAGATCTTCACTTGAAAATGCCTAAATAAATGTACCTTTTAAATAAATATGCCAGAAGCATTGCCACGTACTATGGTACATACTCGTACCTATTCAAATAATTTGAAATTATATAAATATAGCTTCAGTACGGGATGAAATAAAACAATTTTGAGTTAAATAAAAAATATTTCACTATACCTTATTAATCTAGCCAAACACCTGATAATGCACAAAAAGAGAGAATGAAAAATAGGCTCGATTATCATATTCTAGAATGCATTAACACTGTAGCATGTACATTAACTGTCAATAAACAACTATTTTTTACAAGTGTGAGAACTTTCAATGGGATGTTCTCGTGAAGGTATTAGTTTCGTTCAGAAATTAAGTCTGAAACAAAACATTTATTTGCTGCTCATAAGCAACAGATTGTAAAAATCAATAAATTAAAAAACTGATAATGTATTCATTGTGTGAGTTAACCCTTATAACATTATTTTGGTTGAGACAGGAATTAATTTTAGATAATCTAATTTTCATGTACATAGAAATGAATTCAATACGATAGAAGTTAGCCAGTAAAATATTGTAACAAAGTTAAGGTTATCAGAATGAAGGACAGGATTGGAAAATAGAATAGCTTTGCACGAAAACATTGGGTTGTGCTACCAATTCGAACATTAAATTATGATAGTCAATGGAAAACAGATACCTCTAAGAAGCATAGCATAATTTTTTTCACATTTAAAAATAAATAGTAAATGTACCTTATAACTATTTCATCTCTACACTTGTAAGTTATAATGCAACGCATTGGACAATATATGTGTGGTAAGTAACAGGTCCGAAATTATGTTTCTTAAGACAACACTTTTGCAAGTGTCTCATTACTAATTCAGCAAGAACGAGAGCACAGATTAATCTCAGTTACTCCTTAGTTTTTGACGACCCTTCTATTTAAGACAGGGAACACATTTTCGTGGACGGCTAATTTCTGAAATGGTGCGCATTATAATAAATCCGATACTGTTAACGTTAAATATGACACTGATATAATCATAAAAAGTTATATAATGTATTTTTAGAACTCAGGGAGTTCATTGTTGACTGTATGGGTGTCACAGTATGGAAACTTCCACACACACGCAAATATCCATCGCCTTGCAAAGTTTCGAACCCGGAAGCTCTGTGAAGCGAGACAGCGATGCTGACCACTACACCACACCCCTCAATGTTCTTTATGAATGTCTTATCATACCCGTTTCTGATCTCGTGCCATAAAGAAATTGTACCAAAGTAAATGTACAAGGGTTGTCTTTGACTATTTCATTTTTTTCCTGCGGCAAATACCGAAATTTTAGTAATTAGTTCTTTCACGGTATTGAAACGTAGCGATGGAAATAATGTCAGAGAATTGCAATTTGTTTTCTGTAAAATAGGAGGGCCAGTCAAATATTAACGGCATTTTTTTCAGCGTAGTAGGAGAGTCGGAGGACCCGGCCGCTTTACCACGAATTCCGTCTAGGTGTCTCCACTCCAGTATCACACTCGCTGCCAATGCTAGTCTCGTTCAGTAACTGAGCAAGAAGTTCCTGCTTCCGGTGCGCAACGGATTATTATCAAATTTTGACGAGGGGAGTGAGGCCTTCAGGAATTATAACTCGATTACGGGCAGAGTTCGGAGATGAGACTCTCTCCAAAACCCGCGTGTAGGAGTGGCACAACAATTTGTTTGAAGGCCGGGAAATGACGGAAAATCAAAGTCACGATCGTCGTCCTCGAACTTCCATCACAGAAAACAACATCTCTGTAGTAATTAAACTTTTGGGGGAAGACCGCCGCCTCACCGTTGACGAAATTGCTTCTTCTGTTGGTCTAAGTCACGGGAGTGCACATTCGATCACGAGAAAGGAACTTGGTTAAGCAAAAGACGGCGTTTCCCAATCTGAAGCGTCATCCTCCTTCACGTCATTGCAAGGCCTCACACGCTGCGCATAACTCCGAATAAATTGGAGGAAATTTACTGGGTTCAGCTATAACATCCACCAAACAGCCAACCGTGTGACTACCATCTGTTCGGACCGTTGAAGGATACTCTAGGAAGTCAAAGGTTTAATAGCGATGAAGAGGTTGAACTCGGTGTGCTCAATTGGTTAAAGACTCCATCCTCAGTTTTTTATGATGACGGAATCAGGAAGCTTCCAAAACGCCGGGCAAAATGTGTTTACAAGGAAACTATGTAGAAAAATAAAAAAGTGTTAGGAAATTCTATTTTTTTCGGAAAAGTTATTTACAAAATTCCCGTGACTGACCCTCGTATCTCCACAACTACAGAATAATTCTTGAGATAATTCATACTGAAGAAAAACTTCAAGTTGAGATGAGGTGTGTGCAACAGTGAAGTTGTCTATAGAAAGTTGTTCTTATATTTATGAACCATATGTAACTATAGATTGTGGCGTATCTACCGAATTCGTCGTTATTGGGTGCCAGAGCGGAAGTCCTAAAGACCATTTATGTCAATTTCACCTTACAATGAAGGAAGTTACTCAGGACGGTAGTTAAAGTATTCAGAAATTGATGTTTAACTGTTTATTTTTAATCTTATTTCGACGGACTGATCCTATTCAATATTAATACATGATATATGATCAGCCAGAGATCTTTGGTCTCGAATTAAGCGTCGGAAAAACTGTGCCCAGGAAAACGAATCTAGATTTCTTGCGTGACAATGAAAAGTTTAAAATGGTTACCATGAATGAGACTTACTGCAACTCCTGTTGTTTGTGTGGCGTCCGTCTCCTGGACTGACGCGTTCAATGTTCTGTGAGCGACTGTCCTCTCCTCTCCTTCCCCTTCCATGCCCTTCTAAGGTTTTTGGGGCAGTCACTATTCTTCGAATAATATATCACGTCTACAACATTCTGCAGATGGCCCTGCGCCGGGTTAGACATGTGCACCTTTTTTTACAATAGAGGGTCTGCTCTTACCCTTGTGTCTGGCGCCATAGACCCCTCAGTCTTGGACGATACACTTAAGGTCGTCGTCATTTACGTCAGTTACATTCTCAACATTGTCGCCGGGTTGACCCCACGCTTAGCATGTAACGATTACTTACACGATAGAGGCACTGATAAAAACCTCCGTTTAAAAGTATTACGGAAATTGCCAATTCTTAATAAAACAAGCTATGAAAAAACTCCGAAATGACCTCGTTTTACAATGCGAAACATAACGTTGACGGGGCAGTACAAGTGAAGAGAAAGTATGCAACAAAATCAACACCAAGGAGGTGACAGTTCAAGTTTTTTCCAACATTTTGGATCTGGCTGTCAAATGTATGTAATGTAATGTGGAAAAACATTACCAGTTCTCAGTTCAAATAAACAAGGGAAATAAATACAAATATTATTTTAACAAATCCTCTCAACGTGAAATTGTAAAAACATACAAACAAATTTCATAGATTTGGTATCATTGTGATGTCAGGCACAGTTTTACATGCAAACAAAACAATTTGAAAATAGTGAATAGTTTCTACCAACATCGAGACATACACAAATACACACGGTCACGAAATATAATAAATTAAGATCTATAATTGTTTATAGTATCATTAGGAAGGATTCAAAGTTGAAAGTACAATATTTAAGAATGTATAGAGTTGCCACGTGTGGTAGTGACCATAACTTTCTCAGAACAAAAATAATATATAAACCGAAAAATCAATGAGGATTGGGAAGAATAAAAACAACAACAAGAATCCCAATAAAGGAGATATAACATAGATATCTTGTACCACGAGAGCACAAAAGAATCTCACAGAAATCACGTACATTAAATGCTAACAAAAGAAAGATTTGGAAACCACGAAGAATTTTACGAATATATTAAAAACTATGCATTTAGCGGCACAGGAGACCTTAGGGCATTATGAACACTCTAAAAAAACTTTTTTGTGGGATCCAGGCATAGAAAGAGACAAAAAATTAGCAATTTCTAAATACAAAAAATGACAGAGTATAAAAAGATACAAGCAATAGTTAGACGCAAGGCAACCCAAAGTTTGAGATCGAAAATGTATGAGTCAGCACTTATCTGGGCGAAACAAAAGAGCAGAGAGCTGGAAAATAATAAAACAACTAAGACAAAACAAAGATATAATTTCAAAAATAACAATCGAAAAATAGAGATCGTATTATAATATATTAATTATCGAAAAAGGAACACTCTTTCAAAACAATACTGAAGCATCACAGAAGATAAGTCACTGCGTCTCCCTTAAGAATAGAGGCATGTAGCAATCAAAAATTGGAAAATACGCCGGACCAGGAGAAATAACAGGTGAACTGATAAAATACAGAACGGAAAATCTATACCAAAATTTAACAAAAATATTTCAGATGCAAATAGATGGTGCAGAAGTACCAAAGAATTTTACATCACGACAGAATTCAAAAAAGGTAATCGGGAAGACTGAAAACTACAGAGGACTGGCAGTGACGTGTACATTGAGCAAAATATATGGGAAGATATTAAAGAAGAGAATAGGGAACGAACGTAGAGAAATGGAAATGGGAGAAGAGACTGGGTTTCGAGGAGGAAGGTCTAGAGTGGATCATCTCTTTATTATGGTAGAGAAAAAAGCTGCCGAAGACCAGGAGATACGTCGTCTATACATAGACCTTCAGAAAGTTTACGACGGCATACCACTAGGAGAATTATGGGAAACCTGAAAAGAAAAAGAAATATAAATGCTAACTTAATAAAAGCCATTAAGAATTTCTACCAAAACTCCACGGCTAAAATAAAAATACGGGACTCATCAATTAATTACAAAAGGTCTCAAAAAAGGGTGCTGCCTATCTCCTATACTATTCAATATATACCTACCATAAGCACTAAAAATGGAATAGTAAATTAAAAGAATGGGAATCCCGCTACAAAATGAAAACACTACATACCTCATATTCCTTGTTGAGAGCCAATACTCCTAGGCCAAGACCATGACGATCTATCCCTTGTCTTGGTCAACCTTCTTCATATTGTTCGCTCTTCCCCTATTCTGCTTAGAATTTCCTGGTTAGTTATTCTATCCAACCATCTGATTTTCAGCTCTCTTCTATAGCACATCTTTTCAAAAACTTCTAGTCTTCAAACAGAGATATTTTATATTTCCTGTAAAGCATTAATGTTTATAAGAATACTTTGTTCTTGGACTACGACTCCTAAGGGAAGCCAACATTCAAATCAACGTCTTGGTGATGTTCGCTCTGAAGCTGAATCACAATGTCCCGGAGGAAACTTCTAAAGGTAAACTGACCTTGCTGACGTGCCAACAAACAAGAATGACTGAGCAATTTTATGTATATATGACAAGGAAACTTTTCTCTCAAGTATAGCAAATACAGCACCGCAGATAAGTAGTAGTAATTTTCAAAGCATAGAAAACATTCATTTCAAGAAATACCATTTCGACTGAAATTTAGATTTAGATTTATTGTTGTTTCCATTAGTCCTCGATTGAGGAAATAGGATACGTCATACATTAAAAATTAAAAATGGACAAAATAAAGTACATAATTAAAGACAAATAATCTTAAAATAAATTAATAAAAGAAAATGTATATAGACAAAAGTCAATATAAACACAGCACGGACACACGATGTCACACACACACTGGGAAACACAAACAAGCACACACTGAGGAACACGCAATGGAGTTTTAACTACTTGGACCAGGAAACTGTCCTTCCCTCTGTCGTAGCTCCAGGCAATACATGAAACAAACAAACAAAAGAGCAGAAAAAACTGAATAGAAATTTTAAAGATATGTGATGTGCTATTTTACAAGGCAGCTCATTCAACACTTTTTGCAGGAACCTTGATTTAAATACTAGAAGGACGATTAAGAAAATCCTGTACCGAGTAAAACGCGCCATTTAAAAAAATAGTTTTACTCTGCTTCACGAAGCTTTTGTAGGTACTATTTTTAACCTCTGGCGGAAGGCAGTTGTATAAAATTATCCCGGTATTGTGAATACAAAGTATTCGGCTCCTTAATGGTCGTTAAAATTATGAATTAGTAAATTAATGAATTGATGGACCACTGTGTAGTGAAGAGAAAACAAGTCACGTGCTTAATAAAGAACTACGAGACTTACAGGAATGTGGGTAATACATAACAAATGAAATATCTGGTAAATTTTAATATTAAATAAAATGTATAAAAACTGCTAGAACCAAATTAATAACTAACAGCCGTATTTCTACGTTGGCAAAAGTAATCGTTACCCAAAATATGGAATATGATATTACGTCAGAGAAACAGGACAAATGCTGGATAATTATGAAAATACCAGCCTCTTCAGCAACTAACACAGGACGACAGTACATTTTACCAGGAAGTCTGTTGCAAAACAGTGACTGAAATTGACCGATTGGGATATGAAGAAACTTCCACAGACCTGGGAAAGTAGGCGAATTTTGATCACTTCGTGATTGGTACCATCTTCGAGAAAAATCAAGAAAAAACATTTTAAGAGATTCCCAAGCTAGTTTTTTTTCTGGCAAGTTATAAATTCCTACTGGTATTGAAAAACGATTGAATTCCCCGCAACACAATTTATTAGACTCTTTCATACATTTTTTGGAAGATAAATACAAGTTGTATCCGGCAAAACTGTATTTTTCTTATTTAGTAGATACATTATGTGGGGATTACAATAAGGAGCTTCCTACTTTGTTTGATTTTGTAGTAATGAAGATTAAAAACTGGGGTTTCGTGGAGTTTCCCAACAAAAACTATAGTTTCTATTGCATTACACATAAAGACATAAGGTTTTGCAGAAGATCATGACATACATTTAACATTTATGCTAAATTTGAACCAAATCTGATAAAGGTTGATCGTGAGTCATTTTGAAAATTAGACCAGTTTTGATGGAACGACCCAATGTATTAATGCAGCTTGTGCTCGATATATTACACGATTTTAAGGAAAATTTTATTTTCGCTCTAAATTAAAAATCATTCTGGACTGGCAGGTCAATGAATATACTGTATCACCTGTAATGATTTTTTATTAATGGAATTAATTTTTTTTCTAATTTACTCATTTAGCACATCTTCGGAATTATATTAAGATATTATATTTACTAATAGAAATTAAAGTGGAATAATTCAAATAAGTTAATGGGACCAAACATCAGACATTATTGAAACAGTTTACATAGTAAATGATAAATGAATTGTGAAATATACGACATCAGAGCTGATTAATTTGTAGTTTCAGTGAAGTTCAGATAAATAGGGAAAGTAATGGTCCCAGTACTGAAAATCCAGTCTGTTCAATTAATCAAACTACCCATGAATTAATCAGAGAACAAAGAATTCCAAGGATTGATGCGTGAAAGAAATTCTTGGCGGAGCGCGATGACAAGACGGCTTTCTTCCAGGTCTGGAACTAGGTATTTTACAGCGACTTGTGAAGGAGTAAGTGACGCGTCCGTGTCCACGATCCTAAAGTCAGCCACACCCACGAATGGAAGTCCTGGATCGATAACTCAAACTACACCTTCTTAGTTGCGAACGATGAATTAAATAAGGAATATTTTATCGATATGCAATTCTTTTTCTTAAGCGCTCCGTCAGACGCCACTTACGATATGAATTGGAGCATTCGTGATTCTTTTTTGTCATATTACAACTACTTAATATCAATTTAAAGATTTCGCATTTTATTTAATTCCCTCTGTTGTTATGAAGTAATTTTGATTCAATAAAATTATTCAGAATTAACCTTTGATATCGAGATAGCTTCTATAACTTTTGGTTTTCCATTGTTCACTGCAGCACCATCTTACCTTAAAATATTAGTATAAAATGTTATTTTTAGAGTATTTTCATGAAATTATAATTATCCAGGAAACCAATTCTATGTCAAATTTCTCTTCCCATGGCTCACGAATTCAAGGATTGATAACAAAGCCAACAGTACACTCAGCAATGGTGGAAACCTGTACGGTTACGAATCGGAGGAGTCTCAAATCGTTAATCGGGTTACATAGTTTTGAGGCACGTTAGGAAATGGAGGGATATTGACTCTTGAACGTTAATTGCTGAAGGAAACACCACTAATATCGAGTTATCACATAGAGCCCGATGGTGAAAAGCTGTAACTATGCTTTTTTTGCATAAAGAATTTTAACAATGTAAAGGTAAGCCACAATAGAAACAGAAAACGTTAAAGACATTCTAAACAGATTAAATTGACTAATTTTTTTAAATTTGTTAGAGCGAGTTGTCTGAACAATACAATTAAATAACTTAATGAGCTGACTAAAAAAATAGAACTTCTTTGATGTGATGAAGTCTTCTCTATTGACAAGTCCTCCTTAGATTTCCTTAGATCACTTGAACATTTTCGTTTAATCCTTATTTCCTAAACAGTTCAGGATTTTATGTGGTGCTTTTTCTGTTATGATATTTGTGGTGAAAGGTACTTTCAAATCGTTGTTAAACGTGTCATTTTTGACATTGGAGATCGTAGGTAATATATTTCATTCGTTTCATTATTGCCATATTAGACTTGTAGGGGCAACCCTAGAGTTTAATACAAAAATACAAAGCTTATCAGCGACGGATACAGGATGTAGAGGGGAAATGTTCCTCCCCTCTCCAAGAAAAGCAATATAATTTTTTAATGATTACTGCATTTTGTGAGACAATTTATGTTATTAAAAGAAAGTTAACAACTTCCGTGCTTTTGTGCTGAATTAATGTTTTCCTTATTTGTAATAACTGAAAATTGAGGTATTAGGACAAATATTTCAATAACTTTATGTGAAGCGTATGCTTTGTTGTTCGAGACACAAAAATTGATTATAAATGTACGGAACAATGTGTTATATCGGTCGTTGTTCTATTGTTATATACCTTTTAATTGAACTACGTAAATAACGATTTCGGTACTAACCCATTAAATTTATAAATCATACGGAAATGAAATCTGTCACGCGCCCAAAGAATTATCCTTTACTGAACAATATAAATTTGTATTTTGGAAATACAAATTAACAGATATAAAATAGAGTGAAATGAATTACTATCACTTATAAACTTTACAAAGCTATCCCGCAAGATACTTCCGTTTTTCTTGGTAACAGGCTACATGAAGACGATCATTAAACAGGTAATTCCCCTTTAATAGCATTAGAAGGGAATTGAAAAGGGGAGTTGTGGAAGGTAGATCGAGGAAGCCAAAAGTTGACTGTGGTAACCGGGCTGTAATTTAGGGATCCTACCCTGCGTATCACCTAAATGAGATGCAGGGAAAATTCGAGAAAACCTACATCAGGTAATTATGAATTTTTAGTAATATTCTCACGCCCTTCCGAATGACGGGTGATGAGTTTGCTCTGGAATCGCAGCATTCCCTCTCCGAGTCTCCACCAGTTTTAGGAGGCAGTTCGAAGACTGATTCAATGGGGATTAGCGAACAACTGTTACCGTTTACCCAAGACTGTCTGCCCCAGAAGGTGCCTCGGTATGTGAGAACCTTGAAAAAACCAGTGTGTACGAGGCATCCCCAAAGTTAAGCCCCGCAATCAATCTGGGGAGAAATACCTACGATAGATATCTCACTCGGGCCTTCCTCTTATTCCTAGATACTTGTCTTGTTCCGCTACTAGCTTTATAGAACAGTTTATTTTCAAGTGCAGTTGGGAACTCCTACCAAGTACATTACATTCCGTTGACTTTTATATTTAACTGCTTGTGTTTTTAAAATTAATATTGTTTCTATGTTAGAGTTTAGTACAAGATGATATAGATTTTTATTTTCCATATGATAAACAGGTGGAAACTAGCCTAGGAGATGCTTAACAGGTCATTCGAGTTGAAGTAGTTTTCAGTCTGACGGAACTCTCAGTTGTGCAAGCCTTTACATTTCATTGGAGTATTTAAGTATAAAGTTGAGATTAATACGACATTAAAAGGATTAATACAAAATTCAGATACTACGTAATCTTATTGACTTCTTTGTAATGTATTTTACATACTTAGAATATAATATAATTGAGCAATAATTAAGTGTATAATTAAAGTTATAATACTTAATTATCGAAAATTTAGTCATACTTTATAATAGGAGTTTTACGGTGAAAAGGTTTACATGATTAAATAATTACTCGGATCATTTTGACAGTTGAAAATTTATGTCAAATTTTTTGTATAAGGTATCCTTGTTGACTTGAAAATGTGATAAATATAAAATTAGATAAAACTATTTCCTATAAAGATGATTATGGCAATATTGCCTATATTGAAAAAATATTAATTAGTTGTTCCATTAAAATGATACAAAAACATTAGCCGGTTTTGGTTATATTGCTAAACAGATGTGATTTCGAATCGGTTGCTAATATGTATAATTTCATTCTGTGATATAAATAGGCTGAAAATGTCTACTTAAGCATGCCACTTTCATGTGTTACGAGTCAAGAAAATGTTTCTTTATTGAGACATAGCTGTCTCTAACCGAAGCATACTTCCACATGAATAAAGGACGCTGGCATCAACCTCCTTCCGGCGATGCTCGTGCATTATTTAGAGCCCTTCGTCGCCTTGTATTCTTGTGTTCCTCCTCCTAGACTACGAAGAACCTCATCATCATTATTCTCATGGATTTGGTATAATATACAAGCATCTTCGACGTCTAAATTCTCATAGAAAGCTCATTTTATTATTCTTAAACGTATGTTGCATAACATAGGTGATACACGTACATTACACGATCTTAGGATTATTGTTTCAGGTTGTAAAAAGAAGAAATACAGACAAAAATTGGTGATAAAAAATACTACCTAAAATTTCTGCAATCCTTGTTGCCAGGTGATTGACAAGCGTAAGATGCACATCTGGTTTTTCTGTTGTTCGGCTCTTCGATATGGAGGCTGTTATAGCTTCATGCGGTACGCAACCAGCGCGGGTGATTATTACTTATAATTTTTAGTGTCTGACTGTATGTTTGTCTCGAAAAGGTTCATAAACGGCTTAACGGATTGCAATTAAAATTTCAGGTATTGAAACAGGAATTTTAAGTGTATATTTCATTTCGATGTCTTGCAGAATTCAGAAGACATTAATGTAAATATTTATAATTATATTGAATTGCCGCGCGAAAGACGGCGTGAAATCAAACTACGAGTTATATGCCCTATTATTTTTTTCTATACCATTCATCCCACTTACTGTGTTATTATAAGTGTAATTTTGGCAGCATGAAAGAGAGAGAGAGGTGGGGAGGACGAGTATTCTAACTCCATCTATTGTTTCATCAGGATTCGCGCAGTAATTAGCCTGTTGTTGGCAGAGAGATAATTCCCGATAAATAATAAACTTTTTTGGATCGTTGACACGATGCATACGTACATTGGTTTTATTTGTCGCGTCAGGTAAAAAGAGCTATTTTCGCGCGAACGAAGTCGTGGCCATAGCTAGTCGTTTAAAATTCAATAGGAAAGTTTCAAAGGTCACAGGAAAAATCGTTTTGCAAATGAAAACATTGTATTTGATTGTAAACTTAGACGTCCGTGAAATGTTTGACTTTTCCTTTACTTGGCACGGTATGACAAGAATATAATGTGTAAGTTACATCGACACAGGAAAACATTGAAAGTCTGCCCTTTACCTCCAAAGGAAAGCCCAGGGGACAAGAATAGGGTCAAGGCTGACCTCCTGCGTCTCCACTCAGTATTACTGGTAGAACTAATACTGGGATAGCGTTCTGTATAACACACAGTATGCTCTACAGACTTCCTGCTGGCAAGTGCTTCCAATTTGATGAAAAAAAAAATTAAATAAAAAGAGCAGAAAATTTTTTTGTAAAATCTTAGTTTGTAAATACCCATGTATAAAGAGGAAGGAAGCAGCTACTACTTACCATAGTTTTCCCCTCCCTTGATATTAGAGTACCCGTTCTTTATTCTATATACATCCAGCCTAATAATCTTCTCCAGCTGTGATCTAACAGCAATTTCCTTTCATCTTCCTTTTCTCCTTCACCCTATATTCCTCTAATCCTATCTCTAGTTTTTAGTTAGAATTACTGTGAAAAAATAGTAAGAGAAGAATTTAATTAAATATATTTTGTAAGTTTGTGAAGATAGGGGTTTTTATAGATGTACTAGAAAACAGGCCAATTATGTTAAATAATAAAAAAAAATTGAAATCTGTCCTGGAGTTATTAATTTAATGTATCAATTAAACAGATACTTCAAAATATGCTTACATCAATTTACAATAAGGAAGTGATGGGTCATTAAATGATATAAGAATTACTTGCTGCATTACCACGAGTTCTGTGAGAAACGGCGGCAGCCAGAGTTCTTCCTATCCCCAAGAATCCCGACTGGCGTTGTCGTGTTCAGTTTATCACGTAAGGTGAAGTTCGGACAACAACCTTCCTCCAATAATTTTTTCCTCTCCCTCTCTCTTTCTCTGCCCAACCAAATCTCCATATAGTCTCTCCTCAAATCTCTCTCCATTTCTTTCCAAATAAATCAGTAGTGGAAGGACTTCAGACACTTTTAAACCAATCGTTGCATTCTCACAGATTTCAAGATAAATTCATGACTGTGAGGGTCACAAGTCGGAAGCTCTGTTCGCATTTATGAAAGCAATTATTGGCTGTTGTTTTGGTTCTAAAGGTAAATAATTAACAACGAGAGTAACGTGAAAATTCTAATTTTGCATTTTAATTTTTACTAAAGTTCACATTTAGTGACTATGTTTCATTACAGAAAACATTTGGTAAAATATTACAATACCACGACTCTTTTCATTATTTTCCTTACTAAAGTATGAAATATTATTGGCGAATCTCTATATTATTTTACGAAACTTCTAATATAAAACAGTAAATTTAATTTCTAAATGGTATACAAAAATTGATAACAAATTATAAACGAAAAAACGAGGTCTAGAATGTTGTCATTTTTCTATATAATTTTACCTTGGAAAAAGTTTAGGAATAAGTTTTTATTTAAAAATAGCATTGGAAGATTTAGTTTTATTTGTTTTTACATTACCCCGTGAAAGAGAAAATAAGATAAAGAGCACATTAATGTTTCTTTAAATAAAGCTATTCAAATTTTAGGATTAATTATATGAAAATGAAAAATATTTTATTTTCCAATCACTACTAAAAGGTTATATGTATAGTTGGTGAAATCAATACTCATTATTGGATCCATTGTTTGATCACTTATCAAGAAAATAGAAACACAAAAAACAAAATTTTTAGAATATTATCATATAGAATAAATTTTCCACGTCCATACGAAACATAATTATAATATCATTTCTCCCGCGTTGAAAATCCATTGTATGGAATGTGAACATTACTCTAATGAAATAAAATTTATTTTTGAATTAGTTAATAACGGTATTGACATGCTTTGGTTTAATTGAAAAAGAGAATTTTACAGATTATTCTAGAATATCTAAATTGAAAAATATATTTGAGGTAAAGAATTTTGAATGACATTATACTTTAAACAATCCCATAATGAGTTTCAAGTTTGGTTTACAAGTATGTTTTTTTAAACAATTACAAATTGGTCTTCCATATCTCGTCTTCGTTGAAAAGAGTGGTGAAGAATTATTTGATTAAATGCCCACAATTTGTGCGTAGGTTACTTAGATTACATATCTTTTGGTATCGCACCTTGTTATTCGAAGTGGTGAAGAATGAATATGAATAAATAATTATGCATCTGTTTTTATCGGTTTGGTACTGATAAAATCATAATTCCTTCATAGTATATGACACTATGAAAGGTTTTTTTTCTGAACAAAATTTTATGTTTGTGGAATATCCCAAGAATGTATAAATTGTACTAGACCTCGAAGCGGAGGCAGTCTTTTTCAGTACGAATCTTTGTACAGCACTTCGTGTTAAATAAACGTCTATAACCTCTAGCAGTGTGTGTTAATGTATTTCACAATCCTTCAGAAACGTGTCTTTGTCTGTAAATTGTAATTATAATATATATATATATATATATATATATTTGTGTGTGTGTAACTACGGAATGTGACCTGCCATTCAATTTTCATCAGGCCTCCAGCCACCTCTTTTAATCACTTATCATAAACTAAGGAATTGTTCTTGTTGCAGGCTTGCATGCTGACTTCATTGTCTGGTCTAATTTTCTTCACATAATTTCCAAATCAGAGGTGAGTAAAATCTTTGCAGTACTTTCCAAAATTATAAAATAATTTTGAATGGCATCAGTTATTTATTTTCATAGAAATAAGTTGCAGTTAAGATTCCCAAACATTAATTAGATGTTTTGTACAACCTTACCAACTAATAAAAATAATACCGACGGCTGTAAATTACACGACTGTTAAAACAAATCTCTAAATTGGGACAATAATAGACTCAAATAACTGAAACATGTGTAAACGGAGGTAAATGAAGACAACATGAGAAGCGAGAGAGAAATGAAACGTAATTTTCAGGCCATTAAAATTAAAGAGAGAAAGGTTCTAAAACTACAAATTAAGGAATTTTTTGGAATACAAATAAAATTTTAAATAAGATAATTAATTGTTAATCAAAAAATGTAATTATTTAATAAATATCAAAACAAACGACGTTTCAGAACACTTTTGTGCTGTCATCAGACTGTGATACTTTATTTTTTTCTGTTCCTCACCAAGCGATTAAAAATTTTAGTATTTTTTTATAGTAACTAAAAGATTTATTGCAGCTTTTCGGTCTCAATGGACAATTTTGCTATAAGGTTACCATGTGAATGTTGCTCAATTTGATTAGTAATTATTTCAAATTTCCAACGTGTGTTGAAGGAAAGAAGAAGTAAGACCCACAACCTGACGGAGGTACACAAATGCACTAAAACGTTGATCGTATTTCGATTTGAGTGTTATTAAGTGTTTAATATAGTTCGGAAAATACTTGTTTTCAAGCAATAAGTTTAAAAAATCATATAAAAACAGTGAATATTAATAAATTGGTTCAATTTCTCACTGACATCGAGATATTTCTGTCTACATTTAATTTTTTTAATTTGAATAATTAGTTGTCAGTCACAATAAATAACCTATTAGTAGTAATTTAGAATAATAATTGTGAGCTAATGGTAACTATAGGTTATTTGGTTTTTCAGACCGATAATAAAATGTTTCTGAATCTGAATGGAAAAAATTCATCATACTGGGCATACCTCAAGAAAAATTATGGGGTACGTGTTTATAACTCCTATTTTTTATGTTTATAATAATATTTGAATTGAATTATTGTCTGTTGATTCGTAATCACATAAGAATTCATACACTGCCCTGTTATGATAAGGCGGGGCGCTTGTCAGCTAAGTATTGATCTGCCAGCAAAGAGTTTGCATGTATGACAGAAGAGGATATCCCAATTAACTCTGCAAACTGTGTGCTCTGAGTTCCCAATATTTCGTTTGACTTAGTGACAAGCGCCACCTGTGAGAGCGTGGCCCGGTACACCAGAGACCCTCGCTGTGGTTTGCTTTCATCGCTGACTCAACACAAACAGGATCCTCTTTAAATATTTTCTTTAATCTCTAACAATATAAGTCCTATTTTACTGTTAGTATTACATATATCTTTTATAGTAATTCATTTAAATTAACCTTCATTCGATGAATGCATTTCGATATCATGGTATTCAAAGTTTTAAATGCATCGCTTATAATTCTATAATTGATACTTTTCGTTACATTATATCAGATTTGAACGAAAATTACCTCCAAAATGAGGTAGTTTATAAACGCAGCTAACTAAATTCTTATATTTGATGTGTAAGACAAATTTTTATTGCTATATGTACAATAAATAAAGAACGGCCTCCTAAAAAATTCACCATAATAAAAAACAAATAGTAAATTTTAATCATAGTTCCGAACAGAGAAATTTAAACATTCTGTTCATATATTTCTAATATTATAAGTATATGATGTTTTAAACACAGTATTAGTTTAGTTACCCGACACTGTTTAATTGAATTAATCAATATCTGAAACATTGAGTCTAATAATGAGCAATGAAAACTCAGTTTTTATGAATTCTCTATTATATCTCAGGAACATTCTCAAATTTTATATAATTTATTATTATTATTTAAATGTAATATATTGTAAAAATTAATAACGCGTCGCAGTTCCGTTGTATTTACACGTAAGTTGTGAATTAACAATTAATCAATCATTTTGTGTTATCCATGCTTTTCTATTGGTCTGAGATATTCTTCCTACTTTTTCGTCGGATGGTCTAGTCATTTCTCCTTCTATATTGTTTCTTTCTTCTTTCTCCATTAATCTATTCTCGATTTCTTCTTCTTGAAACTCTGAAGTTTTTCTAATTTCCACATCTTTGTTTTAATTCCTTTCTTGAGTTTAATTTTCAGCCTGCATTTCATAATCAACAGATTATGATCGGAATTCACATCTGCTCCTAGGTAGGCTTTGCAGTCCGACACCTGATGCCTATATCGCTGTCTCACCTTTATGTAGTCTAATTTGTACCTGCCTTTGTCCCCGGCTTCTTCCACAATTAGAGATTTTTCTTCATGATTCTTGAGCCAGGTATTTGTCACTTATAATTTGTACTCCACGCAAAATTCTACAAGCCTATGGCCCCTTTGATTCCATAATCCCCAATTACACAACTTCCACTACAATTTCCTATTACTGCGTCTCAATCTCCCATTATTATATAAATTATTTTGATATACCTTAGGCATACTTCATTAGTTCTTCAATTTTTTTTTCTGCGGCACTTGTATATATATATATATATTGCATTATTGTTGTTGGTTGTGGGTTTGTGTCCAACTTAACAGTATCTATCCTTTCACTATATTCGTCGCCTCAGCCTTTTATTCATTACACGACCTACCCCTGCATTTCCTTTTGTGCTTATCACTCTATATTCTTCAGAGAAAAAAATTTGATCTTACTGCCATCTAATTTCACTAATTCCTACTATATCTAGCTTTAAAGTTTCCATTTCCGTTTTTAAATTTTCTAATCCACAATTTCGATTCGTAGAATAACACTTTTTGTCTCTTTGATGGAATTCTCCCGAGTAGTCTCCGCCTGGAGATCCGAATGGGGGTCTATTTTACCTCTGCAATATTTTACTCTTGTGTCATGCAAGATGACAGGCCCTCAAATGGGTTGTAGAGCCAGAACAGGAAAAATAATTTACCCCAGTTTTTATTTACGATTCATTTCAGCTACTTTAAAATGCAAACAAAGCACTTACTGAAATTGCAGAAGCTGTGAAATGGATTTCACTGAGTAATGCAAACATACAGACAGTTTCAAAAGCGGAAAATAGCAGTTAGCGAGTAATCACCTTGACTAACGGACTTGTTGTGATCAAAATGTAATTTAATGTATTTGACTTTATATTATAAAATATTTAATAAACATCCAATTATCCGCACCATTACAAGAGAAATGATACGAAAAAATCTATAATTTATGGAATCTGAGAGTAACATGTCCACTATGTTTGATACAAAGTTAACATTTTTTATATTTTACTTTTTTATGCTGTAAATGAAAGTAGGGGAGCTTTAATTATGTAAATATTATCAATATTTCATTGGGTTCTTAACATTATTTATTTAATTATATTTGTAATAAAATTACTAGTACTACACTATTTATATTATCAACAATTGTGGGCTTTAAGGGGAAATTAAATATTGAAATAACCACGGGTTATCTCAAGGTCCTTTTAATATATGAGATTTATCAGGATTAATTACAGTGGATCAACAACTGTAGAGATCTTACTGATTATGATGAACACATTTTTATTCTTCTTTCAGCTATTTAGACTCTCGTGAATGCGGTGACCTAACCTAACCATAACCTTCCTCTCACTGGTTTTTAATCGATAGGCGAGAAATCAAGATATTTCGTCGGTCACGTCTCAGCAGAGTTTTGGCTGCGATATCGTAATTTTGTTATGCATCCTCTGTGTTTGCTTTCTAATAAGTATTGAAAGTGTCTTCTCCTCTCTTCTTAAATACTTCATCTTTACAACTTCCAAACAACACTGCTCCTATTCTCCTTTTCATACTTCCTCTGTCTTTAAGCTTCTAACACACACTGACTATTCACCACCATGTCACATCACATTTCCTTTCTCCTTTTCTATGGAAAAGTCCTACCACGCGTGACGTGTCTTCGCCATTCGTCTTTAATTATTCGCCAAGCTTGGGATCCGCACTTACGATGGAAGAGGTAAATCTTTCATGGGTCAATGTCTCGTGGTAGACAAATATATTTTATCCCCTGCATCTACGTAACAAGAACGATTCTTCGCGATAGTCAGGCGCGTATTAATCCTGGATATTCAACATCTTCTCTGCCTGTCTCAAAATATTCTGATTTAATTTTCTATATTTTATTCGTCCTAATACTAAATAAATTTAGGAGGGCCTTACTGCGCTACAGTGCTAATATTCTATATTTTAGCAAAATTCTATTGTTACCCTAATATTAACATAAATATTAGAATGAATTTTCGGTAAAATTATATTACAACTAACCTCCTAGTTGATAATACTTCACCTGGAAACATAACGAACATAAGCAGGTCTGAAAATAAACTGTTTACTATCAAATATTATCTCGTGGTTAAGTAGCGTGTTTCTTTCTTAATATATATGCAATGTACTTAATTTGCCAGCACACAATTCATATCTATTTAATACATTTACGACGTTTCGTCCATATTTGTGAACTTCAGCAGATAAATTTTAACTGGATAACCTATCTGTAAAAGTGGATAAGCAACCCTTTTCAATATGGAAGCAACATCGTAAAAGTATAAAATGAATACAACAAATTTTGGTATTCTTTATTTATTTACAATTAATTACCAGAGCATTAATTTACTGTATTTAGTTTTTTAGTTCACTTAATTGAACACAAAAATTTACTTACATTATCTGTCTGTTCTGAATTAAACATCGTGTAAGGATTAATCTAAATAAAGTTTATATTAAATCTGATCTGACTTCTAGGCTGATTTACTATTCATTCATAAAAAATGTATACTTAAACAATTACAATACATGCGACTTTTTTGGGTAACAGGTTACATGAGGATAATCCAAAAACAGGCAACTTCTCTTTAGCGACATAAGAAGGGAATTGAAAAGGCGGGATGTGTAAGATAGAAAAAAGTTTTTTTTTGGGTAACAGGCTACATGAGGGTGATCCTGAAACAGGCAACTCCCCTTTAATAGCATAGGAAGGGAATTGAAAAGGGGGGATGCGGAAGGTAGAGCAAGGTAGCCAAGGGTTAACTAGGGCCCCCGGGCTATGGTTTAAGGATCCTACCCGGTGTTTCACCTAAAGAGATGCAGGGAAAACCCTAGAAAACCTGCATCAGGTAGGTCGGGCATTGGGTACTATTCTCACGCCCTTCCGAATAACGGGAGACGAGTCTGCTGTGGGGTCGCAGCATTCCCCTCTCCGTGTCTCCACCAGCTTCAGGAGGCAGTTGGCCGACTGATCCAATGGGATCAGAGAACAACTCTTGCCATATGCCCAAGGTCTTTGACCCCGGTACATATACCTCCTAAAATAGGTGAATGTGTCACGGCATATGAGAACTTTGATAAAAAGTACCCAGAGAGAGTGCGAATAAGAAGGGAATTGAAAAGGCGGGATGTGTAAGATAGAAAAAAGTTATGTTGCGCCTCTTAAAACTCTGCTTTTACTCGAGCGACCTCGAGAGAGTAGTAACTTACCTCATCACTTGACAACCTGCGAAATCGAACGTCCTTGCTTGTTATCGACCTACTCAAACATTCTGACGATTATTGCACGTAACATTCTGTACTTTCTTTTATAGCAGGAAGTATTGAGTTGTCAACTCTACAAAGACATTGCTCACGCATCTAAGAAGGTATATTTCTAAAGTTGCTCCTACGGTTAGCTTGCAAGGGAAGGAATTGGGAACTGAACCATTAAAATTTTATTATTCCTACTGATTTTATGTGTTAATTAGTTAGAAAAACTGCATTATAGGATTTATTGTAGCCTTTAAGTACAGAAAAACGACCTTTCTTAGGCAGAATTTTGAAAGTGCTCGGAAACGGCTCAGGTCAGTCCCGGTGGCGTGACGTCATCGGAGTGAAGGTCCCTTTGCCGCAACTGCTGTTTAATACATTTACGACGTTTCGTCCATATTTGTGAACTTCAGCAGATAAATTGAGTATTGTTTCTTAATCTCAAGCGCAATTATGACGGAGGAAGGTTTTCAGAAAGGTTAATCTGACAATATACCGAAAGTTGATGCTATTATGGTAGCTAGTTTTTTTAATACCAATAGTTGATGTTGCAGTTTGTTCAAGGTTCAAGAGTAGAGTACAATGAATTTGTAGATATACAAGACAGAATATGCCACCTGACATAATATTTTTAGCAGAACAGGACACTAAAAATCAAAGTGAAAATGCAATGGGGCCTGGGATACGATATATGAGAATAACTGCCTCAAAAATAAACGAGGCAGTGAAGTGCAAGACTCCTGATGGAACTCTTGTGGAGCACATTATCGGAAGAGGACTTGCACTAGAAAGGAGAGCAGCAGCTGTCCTGGAAGAAAAACTCAATGTGAAAATTAAAAGATCTGGGCTTTTCCTTTCAGCAAACCATCTTTTCTTGGGAGCATCTCCTGATGGCATTTCACAACACTTCATTGTAGAAATACAATGCCTCCTAAGTGATGAAACCAGGATAAACTATATTAAAATTAGGCAGATATCAGAGAAGTACATGGATCAGGTACAAACACAAATGCACTTCACAGGATAGTGAAATGTGTATTTTGTGTTCATTATTCTGATTTTGAGACTATCAAAAAAATGGAAATATTGTGGATTGATTACAACAGATATACACACTTAATTTGATTAATACTGTTGAGATTTTTTGTATGTCAAATATATATCCCCGGTTGCTTGATTCGGTAAACAAAGTTCTTAATAAATTTCATTTTTATTTGTATTTTTTATAGAATACCTGCTCTCTATTGAATAATTATTTAATAATACATTTTTATACTGACACTATAGAACTTTCATTTTTGAAATCTTGACCAATAAAAACTTTCCCTTTATTCCTGTGTATACAAAAAAATTGAATTATGTTGCAAGTGATGTGACCATATGTTGACAGCAAAAACAATATTAATGTTGAGGAGACTGACTATTTTATTATTTTCCATAGTCGGTGTAAGGCAAACACATTTCTTGCCTGTAATCTCTAAACATTATTTTCACTTATGCTACTGGTCGTTGTTTCAAATTGTATTTTAGGCATCATGTATTAGTGAAGTAGTATTTATAATATCCGCATGATTATATCATTTGAATGCACATATGTCTGGTTTCAATAGACAAGATGTTCGAAATCAGTGAGAAGTCGATGTAAGGTTGAATACGGCACGCGGAACGCGAACCTGTGCTACTACGTCACACAAATCAGATGGCGTTCTGTGGTCACGTGCATATTTCAAAGTTTCTGCCCAATTTATACGCCGTTTTTCGAAAAAATATACATACATACTATTTCGCATATGCTTTTCTGAAATCTATGAGTATACACTTTTGAAAAACACACAGTTCCAGTAAAATAAGAATTAGAGGTATGTTCCAAATTCAGGACGATTCTTTACGCTCCCAATAAGAACTTGAGCCGTAGTTATTGAACACAAATCCTCTTCATCCCAAGCCAGTATTTTCTTTTCAATTTAACATAATAACGCAGCAGTAAAATGCATTTGTGGTTTCAGTGATAGATATCGTAGGACAAATTGAAAAGTGGAACCCGTGGAACACTATTCACTAGATATCTTCTAAAACTGTCAACAATACTGTTGTAGCTAATAATTCATACATGCAGTCTTAATAATACACAACAATGCAGAAAACGTTTCCTGGAATTGTCTAATCAAAAAAGAAATAACGAAAACGCTTCAACAATTGCAGCGATCCTTCAGTAAAATGGACTGATCACAAAAAACTGACCTGTCAATGAAATTTTTTTCAACATATTTTGTTTATTTGCATTCTTTGAACAATCACTATTTTTTGCTGTTTCAAGTCATTTTACAAAAACTTTCAAAATGACAGTTAATTATTATTAATAATAATTTCACAAATTCATTAATGCATTATTACAGTTGACCATTATAACTAAACGTATAGTTGTGACATAAAATTTTTGTTTTACAAATTCTCTGTTATATTCTCTAGCTATTATGACACAACGATTAATATTATCTTATTTTCTTCTGTGCTCTCTGAACTACCAGGCTACTACTTTATGTTTCCTAATGAAACGTACGTTGGCTCTCTTCAGACGGCACCCATTAAGAACTAGGGACCTTATAGGTAACAATTCTATCAGCTTTAAAATTGGCCTCTCTTCAAGTCAATACACGGTGTAACAAAATTAGACGGCAAAAGGTTCAGCATCAGATTCCTCAAACTGAATACAACGCGGGTCCGAAAGTGTATTGTTATAGAGTGAACCAAGCCCTTATTAATGTTGGTGCTTGTCGACATGACTTGTTACCTGGACTAAAATGCGAGGCTGGTTGCAATTGTTACATGAGGAAGCATGTTGCGAATAAAATTGATTTTGACCTGATACTTCTTAGCATCCACATGGCCACGTTCCTTAGGATCTGATTAACTCGTATGAAATTCAACTGACTATTTGGAGTGCTGATTTCACATATCAGATGAAAAGTTCAAAGTGACTGAATACAGACAGCTCTCTTCTTCGCATTGACTTTCTAACAAGTGCGTAATGTCTGACATGCTGTCACGATGCATGCTACGAAGTATTCAATTTTATTCGCAACATGATTTCTCATGTAACAATTGGAACCGTAGTCTCATTTTAGTCCAGATAACAAAGCATATCGTCATACACTAAAATTCCAAAAGTTTGGATAACTCTAATATTATGAATTTCCGTAGCCATGTTGTAATATCGTTTTTTCTCTTCTTAATATGAAGAATCTGATTCCAAATTTTTTCTCTCAATTTTTCTTACACAATGTATAACATTTCTCCTGAAAACTAGTCACAATCTCCCAAATAAATAAATGTCAAGTGATCCTTCAATTCCTAATATAGCAATAGGTAAAATTCAATTTGATTTACTTCTAACTGCAAAATGCAAGGCAATAATGCATTTCGAGTGGTGACTACAAAATCAATAATAACCTTCCTCGACGTCGTGGACGTGCAACAATTTCAAGACGCATACAAAACCAGAAGTAATTTATTTTAGGTCATGAAAGCTCAAACACCTAAAGCCATCCGAAATAATAATTCTCTTCACCCTCCCGAGTAATTATAAATATTCAGTTTTTTCAACGTGTCCTTCATCCACATTATTGCGTTTGTGGCCTCAAATACAAATTATTATTAAAAAAATCTAGTAGTTCGTTAAAATTCAGCAAAATATGATGCATACAAAAAGTTTTCTAACTTAACTAATAAACTATGTTTAATTGATATGTTCGACTGAGACATAAATAATATTCCTGAGCTCTGGTTATTTATAGTGAAACCGCAAGACTGCTTTTAAAATCTATGTAAATAAAATAATATCTTTCTTTGAACATTGCTTAGACTAGTAATTTTTCGGATGAAATCTTCACGGTTAGCAACGTCGCATAAAAACGTTGTGTTCTTTTAAAAACCTGACCCGATTGGTTAACCGTTAAGATTTCATCCGAATTATTCACCGGGAAAGTCTACGTTCGTTTAGTAATTTTTGTCTACCTACACGTTTCATGCATTAGGAAACCCGATACCGCGTTTCACGGCAAAACACTAATGAATAAAACGTTTTTTCGTTGTTACAGTATATTGATGCGAATTAGATTTCAGCAGTTTCAGTACTGGAAGAATGATTTATAAGTAACTCGTTGATCTCATCAATTATATGCTGTGAAGAATACCTTTGTGATATATTGAGGCCATATAACTGGTTGGTATGAGATTAAAGAAAAAAAACTGTTACAGAAAAACTATTTGTTTGTACTAAAGTTTCTGAAATAAATGACGATATCTGCTCTGAGTTTAGTTGGCAGCGCGCAGCCCTGTAGGCTTAGCGTTGACATGACGATATGATCGTTACCTCTGAAGCCTTTGAGGCCTCAGTACAGTGCAATGTGTAAGGTGGATGAAGCTACTACTGTATTGATTTCATCCTCCAGTCCCCATGGTGAACGCGAACCCCTCCTGGCTGCTGTACTCGCATTAATAAAGTCATTGCACCCTCACAAACTCGTTCGATATGCTTCGAGGGTCTGATGCTTACACTGGCATCAAAGATTCACGAGCATAGTAGTAATACGGAAATTAAATTAAAACAAATGAGCTTGATTAAACAATTACGTAAACGTAGGAGTTCTCATTTAGTGTAAAAACAAACAACGATTGGCAATTAGCAACAAAAATATATCTACAAAATCGTTGGTTCTGCAGGAATTAATCCTCCCCTTAACGTACTTGTCTACATTTTATTAATTTGCGTTATACAAACGCCAATATGACATTTGTCGACATTAAATTAGCCTCAATTTTTTTATTATTTTTAAACAATATGTATCTGTTGTATTTCCTGTTACAAACTCTTCAACTTCGAGTTCTAACAAACTAACACCTACTCTATCTCCAGTCATCCCTAAATATGTTTTATCTGTTGAAATACCTCAATTTTGCCTATCACGGGTACCGAAATCTAGGGCACACGATTCTATACTTTCTGTACTTGATAATTGCGAAAACATTACATGATACTTAAAACACGACATTCTGTGATTTGTTCGTTCACGTAATTTACAATGTAAGAGGAATGTTTTTAAAGTAATTACCGTTTTAATATTTTTTCCCGAGCACGTGCGATCATATCGTCGATTCATTGGGAAGGTGTGATGCGGTTCGAAATGTTCAAAACTACTGAACGACCCGCCGACACATTCATCGGCCATTGTGTGATGTGTATGGGAAGCAGTAATGAGTGATGGAATAGGGAGGAAGAATATTAGACAGTTAAACGAAGCAGAGGCTATCCACTCGCAAGAATTTTTGTTGGCCTGGAATGCTATAATAAACAAATTCGGAAAAGAACAAAAGGCGTGGAATGCTTTCGCGTGGATTCATTTTGATTCATGATAAATCCCTATCACACACCGCCATACAAACTCTAGATCTGATCGCACCAGGGAACAATTCGACCACGCTCCCTACAGTCCGGATTTGGCACTTTGCTTCTTCATCTGGTGGCAAACATTTCAACGATGAGGATGATGATGGGAAACAGGAAGTACAGACTTGGCTTTCAACAAAGGCGGTACCTTGTATACGAAGCTATACAAAAAATAGTTCACCTTAAAGTGCTTGAAAAACGGCGGTGATTGTCGAGAAGTAGTGGCAGGTGTGAGTAATGATTGATAATAAAATATCTGGAAATAATGTTCCACTTTTTAAATAAATATCGGTGCTTACTTTAAAAACAGCCCGCATACATAAGGGATATTATTTTTGGGTTTCTTCGGCCTCTGATAAGTTAGTGCTTTAAATTTTTTTAATTAAGAGTTTTTTTGTTAATAGATTAATCCGTTATTGTTTCTGCTATCGAATTTTAAATGGTGAACATATTACTTTTCTGGGATTTCATTAATTCCTTCATAATTAATTTTTCTGAAGCAACAAATTCACTGACGTTGTTTGTTCTTTCGCTTCAAATCAATTTTTACGAACTAATAAAAGAGTAATCTGAGCACATTATCAAACGTACTGCACATAAAAGTACTTTTACATTTGTTATGAAGTTGTTGCTTAGTTTATTAAACATAATATTCCATTGATGCCATATACTGTATGATATTTGTATAATTATTTTTAATTGTAAATTTATTCAAAACGAATGAAAACGAATTAAATTATTTAGAAGCAAATTGTTAAGAACTGGATGGAATACCAAGAAATTGCCGTATGCTATCGTGTTTCTAATTAATATTTATGCATTAGATGATTATGAATTTTAAAAGTTATATTCATTTGACTTTAATTGCGTCTGCAGCACTCCTTTCGGCTGTATTGTGCTTTTTATTTTATTATTTAATGAAATTACATATTTTTAAATTAAATAAATTGTTACTCATTTATTTGATTTGTTTTCACATAATTGTTTTATTCATCTTCTGACAACGTGTTTATATAAAAATAGTATTTCCTTAAAATAATCTGAAGGTCATACTTGCATAATTCATGTATACGAAATTTACTATTACTTTTGCTCTTGAGGAGATTCCGCGTAAAGGAACGGAACGTTGTATTATTTGTTGTTAAATTTTTCCTTCGTGTTGTCAGGTATAATTATTTATTATTTTCTGCTTTTGAATGCTTAATGCATTTCTCTCGTATATATTTTCATATTATCAAAGGAAGATTTTGAAACAAATAGTTTCAAGAATTTAAATTGTTAGTAAAATAAACAGCGCTGCGGGAGTTTTCTCGCAGGCGCTTCAGCCCAGAGTGGCTGCGGGGCTTACCTGATCATGTCGGGAATGCCTCGCACTCTCTCTGGGTACTTTTTATCAAAGTTCTCATATGCCGAGACACCTTCACCTATTTTAGGAGGTATATGTACTGGGGTCAAAGACCTTGGGCATATGGTAAGAGTTGTCCGCTAATCCTATTGGATCAGTCGGCCAACTGCCTCCTGAAGCTGGTGGAGACACGGAGAGGGGAATGCTGCGACCCCACAGCAGGCTCGTCTCCCGTCATTCTGAAGGGCGTGAGAATAGTACCCAATGCCCGACCTACCTGATGCAGGTTTTCTAGGGTTTTCTCTGCATGTCTTTAGGTGAAACGCCGGGTAGGATACTTAAACCATAGCCCGGGGGCACTAGTTAACCCTTGGCTACCTTGCTCTACCTTCCGCATCTCTCCTTTTCAATTCCCTTCCTATGCTATTAAAAGGGAGTTGCTGGTTTCAGGATCACCCTCATGTAGCCTGTTATCAAAAAAAAAACAATTGTTAGTACCGTTCCTTCTGTGCATTCTTTTCTAGAGTAAACTCATTTTTGTCTACATTCCCCATTTTATTTCAATTCTTATATATCATCCACTCCCATTTTATCAAGACTGTAACGTTGAGATTCATCCCAATACAAATTTATTATTTAATTATTAATTTGCAGTTAGAAAAAGACTGATGCTGGAAATAAATTTTTAGCATTACATTTGAAACTTTTCAATTGTGACTATTTCATGTTTATTCGCCCAAAGGAAATGAACGGTATTCGAATTTATTAGATTGCGAATAACAAAGATGGTTTATGATTTTTATCTGTTTCACTAACGGTGTTGACACAAGTGGTAAAGATACTGTCGGACATTCCATTCCTCATAGATAATAAAATTGTGATACTGTAATAAGGTATGCGGCGGTGGATTTAAATGTTCATTATAAAATTACTGAAAATTCTTACCGATCTGTAGACAAAGTGAAAGATGAACTGTAAGACAGTAATCTATTTTTAGAATCGTCAATTTAAGGCTTTGTGTCAAGAGTAGCTTATGATCCGAAATTCTCTTTCAGAGATTTAAAAACTATTACCAGTTTCAATATTGGTATTTACAAGGTGACCTAATAACTAAATACTATTAAAATTTCTTTTTATTCCTGTCATCGAATGGAAAGCGGTTGGAAAATTTTTCTGATATTTATAACTGTCGTCAAAAGAAGGGGTTTATTGGTATATATTAAGAAGAAACTGATTGTAAATTAATATGATATATTTGAGGCAGAGTCCGTTCGGTGATTAGAAATACCGCTGATAATCTGTTTTCATAACATTTAACAAACAGCTGAATTACAATTTTTTCTCGTATTGTAGGTAAAGATGGATAGCTAATCTCCTAAGGTTGTCAAAAAAGTAGAGAGAGAGATTGATATTTCCAGTTTATTATCTATAACTGATTACCACAGTTGATGTAAAATGAGTTACGCGGAATCACTAGATCTTTCAAGGTTTCTTCCGTGCTATATCAGTATCACATTCATATTAAAAGGGCGTAAGGCTTCTCATCTCAACTTACAACTTCTTGGGTGTTTCATTGATTGCTGATATGATATTCTGGAACGAAATTTTAGACGGTTATATTGAGGCAACAGATCCGGTTTCACTTATTCCTCGTTAAATTTACGGAATATCTTTTCCAATTAATACACAAGTTTGACGTGGCGTCTACTTTAGGTTGATCCTATGCTGAGATAGCTGAAAAGTATCTGTTGCTGCCGTTGCGTGAGTTTTCATTCCGCCCTTTCCCCCACCTGCTTTATTCCCAACCTCTTCTTGAGGGAGGAGCAGTTGGTCGTGGCTTCCACTGTGACAGTCGAGTTGGCACGCTACGTATTCAACAGGCAGGTGGGTAATAGCATGGAAAAAATAACCTTACACTTACAATACAGGTTTCTAGTAGTAAGTCTTCTCCAAATACAAAAACACTATATTTCATTAACTCGAAATACAAGATAATCCCCGAATCTCCATCATTGAAGCCCTCCGGTATCATAAAAATTATAACATTTAATCTGATACACGCCTCTTTGTACGGTACGTTATTTCGAGCCTCAAACCTTCGTGATTGTCATCTGTAAATATATTAAAGTTATTCGAAATGCTTGGAAAAATGGAATATCATCAATACTCGAGCAAAACACAATGGACATACTGGCGTAAATTAAAAGAAAATATCTTCAAAATAGTTATGGTTTGTTCAAAATATAACATCTAAAATTTAATAAATAGTTAGTTTGATTAAATAAATAATAACAGGATTCAGTTAACTTTTAATTATTTTGCGGAGAGTCCCTTCGACTGATTCATGGCTTGCACGGAAGTGAAACATTCTCCCTTTAAGGGAAACTATTGTTTCAATGTATGAAATTCATTACTTGTATTTTTAGGTTTTGAAGTAGCCCTTCGACAACACATTTTCCTTTGCCAAAAATGTGTTCAGTTAAATTTATTGATTCCGAAAATCTAAGTGTACCTTCTTCACTGGTATAAAAATACGTCTAGTAGTGAAATACTATCCTTGATGATGATGATTTGTATTATACTATCCCGTATTACAAGAACTTATAGAAACATTTATGGAAACAATTACTTACAGCCGGAAGCTTATATGACCGTCAAGATCTAGTCCGCAGATAAACGTGGCGTACTAAAGGCAGTGAGGAAGGGAAACAAACGTATATCATTACTTGCGTTTGCAGCAAATAACTGGTTTTGGGAAGCAAAGAAAAAAACCTATCTCATTTTACATTTATGAGGAATGAATATATAACGGAAAACAGACTTTTGAATGTAATTTAAGAAATAAAATAGTTAACTGCTAAATTGTACAAAGTAGAAACTAATATGTATGGAACCGAATATTGTGGCTGCTTGGAATTTCAAATTAATATAGTCTTATAAATGTAGACTGCGCAGGAATCGGCTGTGCATGTTACTATGTATTTAACTAATTATTTGACAGACTAAAAAATATGTATTCATTAAAAATAGTAGAAATAAACAAGTTCTCCACCAATGTCGATATCCCTGCCAAATTATTGCACCCATAGCATCATTACGAAAACAGGCCATTTTAATAAATCTATCATTAATATATTCAAATATCGAGAAAGGAGGCTAATACATAACCTCTACACAAGACAGGTAACACTAATTAGAATAGAAGACCAAGAAAAGAAAGCCGTAGTCAAGAAAGGAGTAAGACAAGGATGCAGTCTGTCGCCCATGCTGTTATATATAGAACAGGCCATGAAGAAAGTTAAAACGGAATATTGAAAAGGAATCATACTGCAAGGAGAAGAAATAAAAACCTTACGCTTTGCCGCCGATGTTGTAGTATTAGGGGAGTCAGAAGAAGACTTGGAAACCATAAGAAACGGCATGAACGTGGTCCTGGAGAAAGAGTTCAATATGAGGATTAATAGAGGGAAAACCAAGGTAATGGAGTGTAGTTTGGGAAACAGTGGAATAACAGAGGGTGTTAGATTGGGAAGGGATATTTTGACGGAAGTTAAGGAATTCTGCTACTTGGGAAGCGTAATAACTAGGGATGGCAGAAGTAAAGTAGACATAATAAGTAGGATAACACAGGCAAGAAAGGGTTTCGCGAAAATGAGGAATTTACTTACGGCTAATACAAATGTGGTGATATAGGCGAATGTTGAAAATAAGACGGGAGGATAGAATCACATACATGGAAGTTCTAAACAGAGTAGGGGAAAAGCGAACAATATGTAGGATGTTGAATAAAAGAGAAGGGATAGGCTAATAGGCACGTTTTAAGACAGGAGTATCTTGTAAAATTAGCATTAGAGGGAAGTGTGTGGGGTACTAACAAGCGAGGGATGCAAAGGATGGAATAGACCATCAGACCAGTATTAGGACTGAATACCACAACAACAATATTTGACTTATTGCATGTTTACATAAAAGTTATATAAAGATAAATTGAAACGGCCAATTTAGAGACAAAACAGAATTTTTGTTCATTTTCTATTTTGTTTCGCCGAGTTCTCGTCAGGCACAGATAAATTTCATCTGGTTTTTTTAAAACAGGTCAATTAAAAAAAATGAAGTAACAATATTTAATTTTTTCCTAGGACTTCCGGTGTCAGACGACGTAAAGGTAGCCCAGTTCGCAGACGATGTTGCTATCCTAGTCAAGGGTTCATGCCGAGAAGCTGCCTCAAAAGCGCAGGAATATGTGCACCTAGTCGAAGACTGGTGTAAAAAAGTGGCTAGTAAAGCTATACACTTCAAGAAGGGTAAAATAGTTAAATTTACTATAAGAGGAAAGGATTTCAAACTACCGATTAACCTTATTTGTGTGAAAATATCCATATGCGACTGAAGTAAAAATACCTCGCTTGACACTGGACTCTAAATTTAACGCGGGGCCACCACACATCTCAGTAGGTGATTCAAAAGTTAGGTACAGATTAAAACAACTAAAATTTTTATTAGCTGGAAACTCAACACTATCAATGAAAAAAATAAGAACTCTGTATAAATTACAATAATACGACCGAATATGGGCCATAAGGCTTGTGAGTATGGGGTTCAGCGGCAGCATCTGCAAAATCTAAAATAAATTCAAACATCCCAAACAGAATACTAAGAATAATATAGAAAGCCACTATGGTACATAAGAAAACAGCATTTTACACACGTGGATTTAAACATTCCCACAGTTCTCCAATCCATTAACTCCAATTATCTCAACTCCACACTTCTAGTATGAAAGGCCACAGCAATCTATTAATAAGTGATACAGCAATACAATCTTCCTCACTCAACCCCAGAACCATAGAAGATTAAAAAGAAAACGTCCAACAGACCTTTTGAGCATGAAACCAACTTCAACTAATCATAATTACTACAATACATCATTGCTCATTAGTAAAAATTTTCTATAATTTCCTGTAAACAATCATATGCTGGGGCCTGCTATTGAGCAGTTTTCCCATTCATGTGTCAAGTTATGTCAGTAAATAATATTATCATAACTAAATTGTACACTGTACAGATAAAGTTTTCTTTTAATTAAAAAAAATATTTCGTTGAAAAATAAATTATTCAAATTTCCAGTTTCTTGATTAATTTCGTTAATAATATTATTTGCATTAATCTCGACAAAAAATAAAGGTCCAACTATAAAATATTTCTTCCTTGAGTGTACCCAGACTGTTACAACAGAAATGTGACGTTACAATCGAAATGTGACATAAACATAGGGAGGGACGGTTAGTTTTAACTTATTTTTATGTTGATCTATCAATAGTATAAAATAATTTAGAGCTTAATAAATTAAATATATGAAGTTACTGAAATTGTACGGCACTGCGGAACAATGCCATTTTATCGGATTTTTATTTGAATTCGGAGGGAGTTCTTTAACATAGGTTACCAAGGCTTCCAGTTTTCGAGCTAGTTTTCTATAGTTACTACGTAGTTTAATGCTAGTCCATAATACGTCCACCAGATTTTCCCCTCCGGTAAAGTGAACTTTAACAAAGGGCAAAATCTGCTTGCTTGGCAACGACTCAAAGCGGGAAACGTCGCTAATGACCTCTCCGTTTCAATTCAGTCCAATCAATTAAAGTCTCAAACAATCTCCTTCTCCCTCTCCCAGACACGATTGTCCTTATATATGCAATAATTAAAATCACATATGATCCAGAGATTAGTCAATATAATAATATAACAACCGATACATTCATTTTTTTCAACTGATTGTTTTTTAAGTATTGCCGCACAAACGGATGCAATTTTTGCTTTAGAGGCATTTAAAAAGAAGTGGAATACTATAAATACTCTTGGGAAGGAAAACCCAGATCCATTGGACAATTTAATTTCTTGTTCACATTGCAATCAGCACTTTCACCCAATGTTCAATACGTTTAGATTGGTTACAACACACTTTTCAAGAATATAACATAAATTAAAATATCTTAAAAATTACAATCATTTCATAATTTCGCAATGGATAATCAAGTGTACCCATATTCTTTCATAAATTTATTCACTGTTTGATTATTTATTTTAGTAATACGTCTAATAATAAAAATAAATAATTTTTGTTACTTCGAGTTCGATGGTCCCAGTTTTTAAATATTTTTAACACATGTAGTTGAATTTTGTACGTTGACTAAGGGATTCGTTGAGCTTTCAAGTTGTTAAAAAATTATCGCTCTATAGAAGTTATGCAACACAGTCTATAGTAGACACGTATTATGTCAAAAATTTATAAGAAGAATTGCAACTTTTAGGGCAATTTTGTGAATTAATCCGGTTAGTATCAGAATTATAAGACAATAAATTCATCGCTAACAAAGTTTTTAACTTCTGCATCTATAAGTGTATAAATAAACGTAAAACGTCACTATATTTTTGGCACCCAATGTTTCGACAATAGATATGAATATCAGCATTATATGACGATTTTTGAGCTGTTGAGCCCTAGCCTTGAGAATGCTCGATGCCTCTGAGCGAAACGTCGGCAAGAACGCCAAACAACAACGTGGCCCCATATAATGCTGACATTAATATGGGCACGTTAACAATCAGTAGCTTAATGGGTACGAAAATTGGGTTGGTACTTCAGCCCGTGCCATTTTATTCACTTGCCTCTACTCGACACGCCACACTGGTTAGCTTTGAGAATGGCCAAAGCGAGATGCAAACAGCATATATTCCCAACAAAGAAAATCCAAACAGAAGAAAACACAATGCAGCGTTGTCAATCCAATGAAAACTGACTACGACATATATATATTCTGCATTTGTTAGTTACATATAAACCATTGTTATTTTTGGGGAACGGAACATGTGGGTGATCCTGAATCAGGCAACTCCTCTTTAATAGCATAAGAAGGGAATTTAAAAAGAGGGGATGTAGAAGGTAAAGCAAGGCAAGCAAACAGTTGGCTAGGGTCCCCGGGCTGTAGTTTAAGGATCCTACCCGGTGATTAACCTAAAACAGATGCATGGAAAACCATAGAAAACCTGCATCAGCTTTTGAGTACTATTCTCACGCCATTCCGAATGACGGGAGATGAGTTTGCAATGGGGTCACAGCATTCCCTTCTCCGTCTCTGAACCAGTTTAGGAGGCATTCGGCCGACAGATCCAATGGGATCAAAGGACAACTCATACCGTATGTGGAAGGTCTTGGATCCCAGTTCAGACACGCCCCAAAATATAAGAATGTGCCTCGGCATCTGAGAAGCTTGAGAAAAAACAGGGAGAGTACGAGGTATGCTCAAAGGGAAGCCCACACTATCAATCTGTGGAGAAATACCTACAGCGACAGAACTCTCCCAGAGTCATTAATACTTCTCCTGTTATAAACCATTGCAAGATACTCGTATGTGCGTAACAAATGGGAAAACAGTTATAGGAGTCTCGCTTGTCCGAACTTCGTTTACCCGACGTTCCGAATTAACTGACACCCACCTTTAACAGGCAGAGGACCGACATTAACCGTTTTCATACGATGTTTGCACTATATTGTTGTTCCTGTGATGTTATTTATTGTGAAATCATTAAACTCGGGAACATTGTTAACTTGGTCAGTCGAATATTTTTCGTACGGGTGATGTGTTATCATATCAAGTTCAAAAATAATAAATAATTTTAATTAAAACCAAGCTCTAACAAGGCTTAATAATGGCGACAACGTGCAGTAGTAGATTTATAGTGTTGGTTGGCTTGATTGATGAAAGAAGCGCTATGGAATACGACTGTTAACCATCTACGGAGAAAAGTTTTAAGCAAATTCCAATGATCTCGCTAAAGAACTTGATAGATGCAGGTGACCAGCTATATGTATTGTATGTATGTATTTATTATTACTACAGGTGGGCATTTGCTCGGTTGCAAGTACAAAGATAAATTGTCGTTAAATTAAAAGAACAAAGATAAATTACAAACAAAATTAAAAATACAATTTTAAAATATTACATGTCATATTTTTACAAAATAAGCACCTAAGTTTTCATGTTCCTAACTTATTTTTGAAAACATTTGTATTCCTAGGGAAAGCCTCTAATACCTTTTCAGGCAAAGCATTCCAGTCCCTTATTGCCCTGTTTACGAAGTAATGTTCACCCACAATCCGTTCTTTGGTCCCTTTCCTCTATTTTGTAATTATGATCGTTTTTAAAGAGTAAAAGTTAACAGCATATTGGAACCCTCGTTTAAAGTACTTTTCAATAAATAGAAAACTTGGTAACGTGAAACATCGAATTTTGACATACTAATATTTACTTCGGCATGTTCACCCTTCTATATTGAAATGTTAGTATACTGAATACACTGTGGTGATTCATGACCCTTACAGTCGGGTAAAGCAAAAATAATTTAGTTTTTGTTATTTACGTATACAGGACGGAAGACGAGAATGGCTTGGTGGGGCTGAGTAGGCGGGAAAACGTCACCGTCTGCAACATTGTTGGCTGCAACATTGTTGATGGCCTGGAAGAGATTAGATTGGACAGTTGTTGCAGAGAGGCTGCCGGAGACAGACGCCGGAGAGAGACGAAGCAGTGGCAGAACAAGGCGACATGTATAAAATTTAGTTTCTGCACATTTAAGAAAGGAGATTCATTTGGTGGGAGTACAGAAAATAAAAAGATAACATTTGATCTGAAGAAGAGGCGCTAGAGAATCTTAATATGAAGAAGACGTGACCCAGCAAAGGAACAACCGGCATACGAACAAAAACGAAGAACGACGTCATCAGGCGTTAGCATCTGGTAACGGCATTTACCTCGGTTTTTCCACACAAACCATTCTCGTCTGATTCGCGAATTTAATTTTCAACTATATCGTTCGTCACCCGCGTTCCCGGGAGCAGCAATTTAAGAAGCTGCGTAGAGTATTATTTTTGCTTTTACCGACTGAGCTAATGATTAAATTGATATCGTAAATTTATATGTTTTCCATTATAACTTATTTTGAGTTATATTTCTATTCAAATTAAATTCATTATTATTATTATTGTTCGTTTTATTGTACAACAATATTTTTGATGGAGTAACCAACGAACACCACAACACGGATAGACAATTTTAAAATGATTTATTAGTAAACCAAAGGAGAAGTTAATAATAGACTGTGTCAACTTAAATGGTTGAAACTTATAAAGCGCTTAACTGCGGTAAAAATTGAACAGATTGAGCTGAATTTCGAAATTAATTAGGATATTTATGCTTTTAGCGATCTGACAATGAGTTAAACAATGAAACTCCGTTGAAAGAATGAAATTTATCTTAATAACATCAAAAAAATTGGCAAAATAGTTGTTGGTCTTAAATAAAATTACGTAGCACACAACGTTACTAGTTATTTCAAATATTCATTGCAGTACAATAATCTTGTTTGCTTAGTATGAGAAAATTGTGTTTAGTTTTCGTAATTGCTTCGAAATATAAACAAAATAATTTTTCTACAATATTTCAATTGCATTGTGTATTTTGAAGTCTACGTGCGACATTGTAGAATTTACAGGTAAATGCTGGTCGTAGTGCTTTGTCTCATCCCTGTAATGGAAGGGATGATAATTAGCCAAGGCAGACACGGCAAGGGCGTCGTCGGCCAGTCACCGCGACAGGGACACCGTCGAGGGCGTGGCGACACGCGAAAAATGTCTCCTAAACTCATACACGTATTCACTATAGACTAGTAGCGGTGAACTTATATTAGATATTGTAAAAAAGCCTGACACATTGGCTGTTTGGTATATTTGTAAATTTGTGAAAATGTCATACAATTCATTTATTCAATTAAACTAGCTGAAGCCGTTGGTCGGGCTCAAGTAAATGATAAAGCAGGAATGTAATTAAAGGTAAGTTTATTACAGTACTTGATGGTACACTACAATCTATTTCTAACCTATTTTCAATCCTTGGTTTTGGCGAAAAATCGTCAAAATGTTTTCTTTTACAGACAACGTACGGTGGTCTGAGAAAAAACGGTTATATGACCAAAATTATAGAGAATTAAATTTCCAATCGCCAGAATTTTTCTAAAATTCTCGGTTTTTGAACTATAGGGGCTCTAATATTCAGTTTTTTTTATTGTAATGAATGGTGGTTGGTTAACCTTTTAAATAAATATATCTACTGATAGGTCGTGTGTTATTTACTTGAACACCTACTTTAGACTATTTATTGGCTCAAGTTGAGTACGGACTTTGCTAGAGGAAAACCACCGAAAAAAACCTTCAAAACGTGGAAAAACGGAGGATTTAACATTCTCACATTTTTCTTTACATATACACAGTATTGTTGTTACTAAAGTTTATTTAATTTAATTCTTCTACCTGTGATGAATGTCACTATCAAATAAATAATATTTTATTTGCTTCTACAAATGAGCATTTACTAAATATTAAAATTTACCTTTTTTTTACGTTTTTACGTTTACATCGTATCGACGATCCAAAGAAGTTGATTACTTGCCAGGGAGTTAGCTCTCTGCCAACGATAGGTTAATTCCGACGTGAAATGTTTATAATTTTAAAAATATATCGTATTATAGATCAAGAATATTCAACCCGTATACAATTTACGAGATCTGTATACACGAAAATTTTTACGTAAAATGTTTTTCATTTTTTTCACTCAGTATATTTAAAAGAATTAAAAATCATGACCAGCTTCGGACCCTGAGTAACACGTGTGTCAAATTTGGTCAAATTCGGAGCAGTAGTTTGGACGTCTACAGTTGTGATATATTGGGATTATCAATTGATAAACAAGTATGGCTGAAACTCGTCTATATTACTGACTTGATCACTCTTTCATTCATTCAGCCAATCATAACTTTTTTACAGAAACGAGTAAATTTTCAATAGAATAACCTTCTAAATGGCTAAATGATAACAGATTTAGGAGCAAATTCTCAGGTCAAGCATTATAAATTCAAACATAGTTTTCTGACTATACGTTTACAATAAATAAACAGACGGCCAATAAGTCAGCATATAATTTTATTGCTATTTAATTAATTAAAATACGACGTTTCGTCTCCCTTTCGAGACTTCATCAGGCATAAAATTTAGCAGTTCATGTCCTTCACACCTTGGCTTCCTCGTCGGAAAAGATAATGTTCTACTAAATGTGATGCTACGTTTTGAACTGTCCCGCGTCGTCTCTGTAACACACCTCGGCGATTAACGATGGCACCGTCGCTCTAGAATCTCGCTTAATTTAACCACATCTCAATTATTCGCATCATTCTATTTACGGGTCGTGTAGCGAATGCTTTCCAACCTTTCTCCAGCCTCCTCAGTCTCCAAATTTTTCCACTACCAGAGTTTTCCCAGGTCCACAATGGATCCTAAAACAGCATTCTCCCCTCTAACAAGTCGCTAATCTCCACACTTCTGGGGTGTATCTTTGCCACGTCCACTTCGTAAATATGATCGTAAGGGACAAAAATGATTTGCCTGCAAGTCTACTGGTTACTTTTCCGAGGAATGCGAAATCATTTAGAGACATAATTAAGTTATATATGCTAACCCAGAACACCCTCAGTTAGTAAACGTTAAAAGATTTAATATATTGTAATATTGGTAACTTGTATATAAGTTATACTTTTTTTAATATAAAATGTATGTTGCCACTGGGTTCCCGTAGCTTTCATTGTCACCCATTGTGACGCAATAAATCTTTCTATTCATAACTAGTAATTGCAAAAATCATCGACCTTGACTATCAGCTGAAATATATTGATAATTTTCATACTTCGAGTTGATTCGACCTATTCGGAGGCCTTTTCAAACAGTAGTTAGTTAAAGGCAAAGTAAAGCTAGAGAGCAAATATGGCATATGACAAAATATGACGTAACTCTCCTCATATTTACAGGATCACGCCACGTAACTGCCGGATCTTTTATCGGGTTTTCTTAATTCCAGCCAAAATTAACCATCGGAGGCGTCCTTTGAACACACTGTTTGGCCGACTTAAGATTTGGTTCGTAAATTATGTTATTTAACTTTTGTATAATGAAATAAGTATTAATGTGACGACAGAGAAAACAATAAGAGACGCTTATGTAAATCTAGGGTCTGCAGCAGCACAAATACGGCTAAAAGTTAACAAGATTAAAATAACATACTTGAAAACCCTAGCAATATAAATATTTAATGGATTATGAAAACATAGAAAGAGAAACAAAGTCAAGTACTTAGGAGCGTATCGGCTAGTGGTGATAGCATGATAGCAACTCCGAAGGAATTAACCAGAGAATAAGTCAAGGCAATAGTTAATTATGTGGTGTAGTGGCTAGCGTTGCTGCCTCACAACCCAGGGGTCCCGGGTTCGAATCCTGGCATGGGTTTGGATGTTTGTGTCGTCATGGTCGAGAAGACCGGGATTAAAACTGTTGGAAGATCGATACGCTGACCACTTGTCACTCCAAATTCGGAATGTGTCATGCAAGATGACAGTCCGCAGTCGACTCGGTAGGCCCAGGCCCTTAATGGGCTGTAGAGCCATGGAGAAAAAAAATAGTTAATTATGTCTAAAGGAGAAAGAAGACGGACTTATATATATATATATATATATATATATTACATTAATAAGATCTGTAATCCTGAAGAAAAAAATAGTGAGTAGTTTGTGGTACATACAGTATGTTTTAAAAGTAGGTCCGAAAACTTGTCTACTTGATCTACCTCCACAACCCCTATTTCCAATTCCCTTCCCATACTATTAAAGGGGAGTTGCCTGTTTCAGGATCATCCTCATGTAGCCTGTTACCAAAACAAACGTATTTTATTATATGCCATTTTTAATAAAAGTTGAATAACACTGCACTCTTACAACGAGTAAAAAATAATAAGTAATTACCTACTTGGAAAATTATAATGCACTACCTGGTTACCCACATGTCTCATAAAGATGAAACAAGAAGCCAGAACGGAGAAACATACCTTCACTCACGGGCCAGAAAAGAGGGAAAAGGATTTTTAGTTATGGTTTATTTAAAGTAAATTAATTTTCATAGGTAAAGTATTTCACATGACAGGAAATTTTTATAAATTACATCATCTAAATTATTTCAGGAAGAGTATTCTGAAGTAAAGTGATAGAATTTATGCCACTTACGAGGTGTATAGACCATAAGTACTCATAGAAAGATCCCATTTAAACATATTGAGCGAGTGATTGGTATAACCAGTCCATTGCAGTGATGACGGTATGGTCTCAATAGTGAAGGTTTAACGTGTCTGTGTAGGTTATTTTCCTATTACTTTTACGAAAAATTACGTTTTTACGATACTAGAGGAAGTTCGGTAAATAGAAAGTATTATTTTGATGATTCTCTACAGCACTAAATTGAAATTGCAAATAGAGAATTAACACTCCACTACAATTAAATTGTAATGCTAAATTTGGGTAACGCCATAATCCGAAGATGAAGAGATTACAAATCTTGTAAGAATCTACGCGCAGTTGAGCAACAATAGTAGAGCATCTTCGACATTTAGTTGCATATTTTTCTTGATTATCCCCTTAGCTTTAGTTCATTTTAATCTTCAACATATTTCTATAAATAGTAACTGTTTCTCTTTTCGTGTCTCCTATCATCTAGGCTTCACTTCCATATAATTTTGCGGCACGTGGAGCAGTATTATACACCTATTATGTAAACTTCATTCTGCTCAGGAAACTTATAATCAGCCTGCTGGTGAAACGCTTCCTGAAGGCCGGCAAATAAAACGAAACCATCCTCTCATTCCATTTGTGCCATTTTATTTTGCGACCAACTGCCTCATTTCGGGAATTGAGCCCTTAGAGACGATACGACACCAGTCATTCCCACTTCCTTCCCAATCTCCGCATTTTCTGTTAAGACGAGAAGCGTATTGGAGTGCTTCCTCGCTACCAGTGGCGTCTCACTTTCGCAGTGCTACGGAAAATAACATTCCAGTCCAACTCTCTTTTTCCCAATTTCTATTCTCTTGTAATAACCTCCTTTTATGCTAAAATCTGAAGACTTTAAATACTCGTAGATATAATTTTTTTGAAGCAACAATGCAGTTCCAGTATAAGAAACGATGTTATGTTGTGTAATTATTGTTTTATATTATCAAATACTTAAAAAAAACCAATAAAAGAGGGAAATTATTTAATCAAATAAACTACAAGCAATGTTTCTAGAAACCGTGTTGCTTTCATCAGTTGTTGAAAATAGTAAGAGGTTTCTGAACAACAGAAAGCACTCCCTAGGTGACGCACTTTATTTGTTGCGGTAGCCAAAGCGGAATATTTCCTGAAAAAATGATGGACCAGAAGCTATTTGAAAAATTTGATCAGTCATGAAAAGTTGTTCGTTGCACGGACAAAATACAATTTGTTGGAAACCAGAACATATTGTCCCAACATGGGTCTGCTAATTCTGAATTCGAAATGCATTTACTTTTATGAAAAAATAAAGAAGATATCTTTCCCGCTTTCTAAACAAGCAAACTGAGTTGTGTCAACTCTTGCAACGAGTTTCGACCGAGAAAAACCATTCAAGGGACTATAGGCCACCCGTAAACCACGATGAATGCGTTACTGCAAAAATTACCTTTATGATCAATTTCATGCCAGTACAATTACCGTAGGTTTGGTCAATAATTCGACATAATGTTAAATGTTATGCCATACAACGCCGTAATCATTCAAAATATTTGGGAGTGGTGTTTACAAGCTGAAAATATACTTGTGCAACAACTTCGGTTAACATAAGATCAATTAAAGTAAGTTACAGGTGTCCAAAATTTTACAACTTTTCAATGTTTTTTTAGAAGAATTATAAAATTACCAGTAGAATTTTAAGTGCTTTGATTCGCCAACATGATCCTTTGATTTATTCTGATAAAAATGTCAAAGAAGAAGAATTATTAAATTAAATCACTTGAATGGAAGCTCGAGTATTCTTGCGTATAGTAAATAGGTGTATTGAGCAAACCTTCGTAAACGGATTTATCATTATTTCTGCAGTTTATTATGAAGGTAAACAAACTCGACCAAAAATGCAGGAATGGATTCCTCATACTGAGAGAAGAAAAAATTGTAAATCAACATGGGTTCCGAAGACCTTTTTACTTTTATAAATGTGCATGATTACAATTGTTACATGAGGAAAAAAATTGATGTTAGCACCCGCAAATGACTACCCGTCACATCCAAGTTACATATCCGTTGATCTCTTTGTAGAAAGTTCAAGACAGGAACTTTCGTCCACGTTTTCAGACACTTCCATCTGTAGTGTATTAACAATGACTAGTTGAAGCGCTCCATTCACATACTAGATGAAGTGTTGACTGAATAAAGGAAGCTGGGTTTCTTAGCATTGAGTTTGGAAGAGGATAGAAAGTGCGAGAGGTAAGAAATATTCAGGTCAACAACAATTTTATTCACAACAGGTTTCATCGTGTAACAAGTCTTGTATGTAATAGATGTGGTCTTACAGATCAGAGACGATACAGAAATAAAGCGTAATCTAGTGGATTAATGAAGGTGTACAATAGTTAACTGAGAACGAAAAAATTTGCACAATATACCAGGGATGGGACAGTTTTGCCCTGTAGCTATAAACATTGGGTCTGTGAGAAAACTACAGCACATTCAGAATACACGAATTTTCATCTATACTGTAATTAATACTATAATATATAATCTACGAATTTCCGTCCATACTGTAATTAATATTGTAATATATAATCTTAAATTACGTTCAAAAAAGTACTGATTATTATTGAACTGTTCACGTTTAAAAGCAAAAATAAATGGACACAATTTCCTGATGTAGTTCCTGTGACTGTAAGTACAAAAATCGCAACGAACATCAATATCACTGGATACTTATCGTAATGGTTGAACTTTGAGAATTGAATAATAAGTATTATTTTAAATTTAAAAATAATTTAGACTTTTCAGAAATTTTTTGCCATTTTCAATAGATTATCTTTGATTGTTTTGACGTTTAATGCTGCAGATAAAACCATTACTCATAAATTCAGTAGTTTCTCTTGCCATTAGCGAACGATTTTAGTGTAATTTTTTTAAATCGTTGCACTATTCTGACACTCAAGTCTATGAAATCTTAATATTTATGAATTGAAACCTCACATAATCCGCGAGACCAGCCAGGAATATTCCAGAAAAGTGATTAACATAAAAAACCCGCATTAAACACTCATCCAAATTTATTGAACCACATTGTCATTATATCAATATTGTTAGACAGGAACTTTCGTACACGTTTTCAGACATTTTCATCTGTAGTGTATTAATAAACATGGCAATGGACCTGGAAGTTTCTTAATTGAAATTTCAATAATTGTTAATAGGTTGCACATGAATATGACCGGATCCTTGGAAGAAAGGTCCTGCGTATAATCACTGACAAAAAGAAATTATATGACGGGTTAGTGAAGGCTTTTTTATTTTAAATGTCATATACCTGTCTTTTAAATTTAATAAAAATTATCAGATAGCAAATGCTAATAACTTTTAAATTTTAGTAAATAAATCAAACACTCTTGCATAGGTATGATTATAATTATTGTATAAACCGTACTCCAGCCTGTATTTACCAGATAAATTTTTAAACATGTTTATCATAACATAATTAAAAAGAATTGCTGACTAATAATTTTATTGTGAGTAAATTGTAATGTTTACGTACAGTTGTTAAGTATATAGTAAATTGGATTTTTTTATAAATGGAATTTCATTTTTATAATAATATTACATTATAATATCCCCCTTATTCATTTCAATATTTATGCGAAAATTAGTGTTGTTAATATTCCCAATCCTTTCAATAAATAAATTATTTGAATTCGAATGTTGCATTACTAGATGTCGTTCTTCCCTTAGTACGACATTTCTCATTTCCTCATCTATACAATGCTATATATAGCCGAGCCATTCCCCTGAGTTAATTGAACCGGTGTACGTGCCCCAACAATTTAGCTTTAATCTTGTTAGTGTGTTCAAAAAACTTATTCCCTCACTGATAATTTCTAAATTTTCTCGTTCGTCCATTTAAGTTTAATCTTTCTTCTCTAGCATTACATTTCAAATCTTAAATTATAATCCTTTCAGACCTTCCAAGCGTTCACCTGTAATTGAAACACACAAAATCAGAAAAAAAATTCCAGCGAGCTTTACAAGAACAAAATTTATAAGAATATATAGAATGTTTTACTTCATTTTTTACACCTTTACTTTTAAATGCCATGGTATTAAACTAAATGTTATTTATAACGAAATGTTCAGTTCACAACCTCGTCTTTAAACGTTTTAACTGCATATCTACCTGAAAATTGGACACTTTTTTGTAACCCCAGATGATAAATTACTAGTGTTCCAGATGGAAGAAAAATATATTTCTTTCATAGTATAAAACAGTATTACAATGTTTAAACTACAGTTTTCAATAACGAAGTTGAATCGATAAATTCATCATGTTAGAAGAAAATCATAAAAATAAAACTAATTTCTTGTAACTTGAGTGTCTCGTGTAGGTAAAATGTGAAAATATAATTATAAACCATTCCTTAACCTTATATATATATATATATATATATATATATATATATATATTTCAAGTATTATCTGCAGTTTAGAAAACACAATTATAAGCATACGCTGAAACAAGATTTGAGAATCCTGTAAATTCCAAGAAATTCTTTATTGCATAGTTCTAATTATGAAGTCGTAGTCTTCTATGAAACATTACCATTATTTTAACAAAATATATACACGAAACATCACGTTTAAGTTCAAAAGTTTTCGAAACATACCTTACACCAACTTTTACATACATCAGGACACATCACTTTTAAAGATGTCTATGACTAGCTAAAGCTCATATTTTATCCTCCCATAACGAGTCTCATAAATATATACTTCGATTTATAAACTTTAACTGTACTAGTTTAAATTGTGAAAAGCGATATTTCTTTTCTCCTGTGGAATGTAAAGGGTTAATATATGATGTAAACCTCGAGTCTCGTAATATGGTGGTTAGGACTCAATTTAGTTAATATCTCTATCAAAGTGCCGAAGAGAGTATTTGAAACGCTGAAATTAAATCAGCTCATCATCTTCCACGAATGGTAAAATGAGGCGTAATATCGCATAATTAAAGATGGCTGATTTTCTAATTATAATACTACGTCTTCATAAAAATATCGTGACACATATAAAAATATATTATATTTCCTCAAATTTAGAATTATACGTGCTTATTATAATAAAGGGATTACCACATCCTCGACAGTTTCCTTCATTTCCGCGGAGCCCAATTCAAAGAAAAAGAATACTTTTACTACTTGACCTCCATTTAGGCTTGCCACTTGCTCTTTTTTTTTGCAACGGACATTACTTTTTGAATATTTAGATGTCCTTTTTTTCAGATATATAATTAGTCTAATTTAATTTATTGTATTTATGGTTTCAGTTTTTTCAACCAATATTGATGTTTAAAAATAGAAGCCACAGGAATCTCAAGAAAATAATGTTTTGAGTCCTTTGTTGCTCAGATTTCTGGCAATTTGTACTCCTACTTCATCGTTAATGCATCTCTCAAATATGAACATTTAATTTAAATAATTGCTAATCTAGAATTGAAAGAAAGGCATAAATTAAATGTTATCATTTTAGAAGAACTAGTAGTGCTTTGTAAAACTTTTGAAATAATTTCTAGCTCCAACATATTTTCTGAAATTAAAAGTATCAGCAGCAAATGACATAATTTTTAACAATTCTGATGAGTTTAAAAATATTTCAAAACTGATAACTTTTGTGTTGTCAATCGAATCTAAATGGTGGTTCTTTCAGAATCAATATGGATTTCGATCGTGTTTTTCGTGTGAAAGTCAGATTATAATTTTTTTTCAAGATCTAGCAGACGAAGTCGATCGTGGTGGAAGAATAGACGCCATTGTTAATGATTTTGGAAAGGCTTTCGATGTAGTTCCTCACGATATCTTGATCCAAAAGATAATTGGGACGGGTGTTGACAAAAGAGTAGTTCGCTGGGTACAAAAATTCTTTAAAAATAGGCTACAAAAACCCAAAGTTAGGAAAGAAACTTCAGAATTCGGATCTGTAATATTGGGAGTCCCCCAGGGATCAGTTATTGCCTCATTATTCTCATATTTATTAATGATTTACCAAATGGAATAAATTCTGAGGTCCTAGTTTTTGCAGATGACTGTGTAATCTACAAGGAAATACCTGGGGAACAAGACGCAGCTGCTCTCCAATATGATTTAGATATTCTATGAACATGGGCTTAGGGAAATAAACTCACTAAATAAACTTACTAAAAGTAAGGTGATCAGTTTTACTAAAATGCGCATTCAATATGCCTTGGAATATAAAATAGATGGGGAAACAGTGATCCAGGAGACAAAATGTAAATACCTAGGTATTTATTTCGGCAGTAAGCAGGTAAACTATACTACAAGGAAAGCGTGGAACACTTTGCACTTTGTAATGAGAACACTCAAGAAGGGGACTGCGAAATATAAGGAAATGTCATATTTGTCATAGGACTCCCACTTATGGAATATGGTACAGCATACTGGGATCCGTGCAGGATAAGTCAAATAGAATCCTTAGAAAGGGGTACAAAGAAGGCTGCAAAACTCATACAAATAGGACATACGCATGGGAACGAAAAGGTAAAGCGACTAGTCTGGGATACGCTACAGACAAGAAGACAAAGAGCTAGGCTACACATTTTCTACGGAGGCTTTGCAGGTCAAAAAGTATGGCAGGGAATCCGGGATAGAATGAAAGAATCGACTCGCTACAGGAGAGTGATCACTTGTTTAAATTAAATTATGAGCAGCAAAAAACAGATGTTGGAAAATACTCATTCCTTAATAGGACAATTAATGACTGAAACAATTTGTCTGCACTGCTTGGAGAAATTCCTCTACCGGAAAGAAAATTTAGACTTAATCTAAACTCTCTATAGTGAATATAGTTTAGTGTAATGTAGTGTTATACAGTGATCAGTGCTCCGAAATCTCTAACAATATACTAAAGTAAAATATATTTCCAGTTTTTTTTTCAGTCAAAAACATTATTATTCCTTTTTCAAAATTTATTGTCTAATAATTTCATTCCACGAATAATTATTTATTTATTAAGTGTATATATGATTTACATTGAATTAATATAATTATATGTTAAATACAGTCCTTACGGCCAGATTATTAATTATTGTTTAGTTCCTATGTAAATGCCACCAGGCACTGGCCCATTTGTAGATTAAATAAATGCATACAATCATCCCAAGAAAGAGTTTATGGTATTATAGGTGCTAAATGGAGCTAAATGTCTTTTAATGGTCTTTCACGTAGTTTTATGTATTCGCTATCTCATATTTGAAGGGTACTCAAACAAAGTCCATAAATGTTTCCTGATAAAAATGATTGTTAATTGAGATTCAGCTCAGAACGAATCTCGAGCAGTTTTTCCGTATCTTCTTTGGAATAATAGAATACATAGACAGAAACATTAAGTTTGGTGAAATGTCCATTTTACAAGAAGCACAGATGAAATACAAGGTGTCCCATCTGAAACAGTACAGTGAAATATCTCTGAAGGGTGGCAGGTAACAAAAAAAAACTCCAAGACAAAGGTTGTACGGTTTCGAGGGTAACGTTCGATGCATGCATTATTTTCAGCTTTTAAGTTCCTGATTGTAAGCTGCAAGCACAAAGTCCTTTTGTTAAATGGCAACCTCATTTTCACCCCTAAGAAACTTTTTCGTCTTGATTTTATTTCAGGTACCCCATCATTTGTGTCATTACCACTAATTTTACTCGAAAAATGCCACAAAAACGTAGGCTTGATACACTCTTCTACATTCTCCTAAAACGAGGAAAAGATCGACAATTTCACTGGTTGAATACATCGTCTCGTGATCCTAACATCACCAAAATAAAATTTTTATCTTTATTTACATTTGATAATTCCGGTTGGTGATGTTTGTACTGAGTTGTGCCCAAAAGTCAACATTAAACATATGTAAATGCCGATCAACATCCACACATGTTGGCACTATTTTTTCCCTCTTTTAGCACGAGGAAGGGATGCGAAGAAGATTTCACCTTCACGTTGTGCATCCTGGGTCACGCGAAAAAGTCTGAATCTTCAATTAGGCCGCAGAACTTAGCTTTGTGGCATTCTTCGAGCCTGTTCACCAGCCGGACTTCGAGGATTCATTTTAACTAGAATTGAGTTAGTATCACGACACGGTGTATTCAACCGGTGAAATTGTAGATATTTTCCTCGTTTCAGGAGAGCGTAGAAGAGTTTATCAAGCCCACAGTGGTACCCTAATCGCCTACCTCAAACTTCGTTTTTGTGGACTTTTTCGGCTAAAATTAGTGGTAATGAAACGATTGATGGGATACCTGAAATAAAATCATCAAGACGAAAAAGTTTCATAGGGGTGAAAAATGAGGTTGCTATTTTGAAAAAAGGACTTGGTGCTTACTTAAGAGCTTAAAAAAATTAATTCATCGAATGTCCCCCTCGAAACCCTACAACTTCTGTCCGGAACCTTTTTTCGTTACCTGCTACACTTCAGAGATATTAGGTCGTACTGTCCCACCCTAAATAAAGGAAAATTTAATCCTAGCATCAATTCAGTCAAGGAAGAAATATTCTGCATCGTTATTTTAAACAGGTGCATTGAATTTGTATACGAATCGTCTGTAGATAAATCTCGGAGAGTGACTGCCGATCTCACTGATGGTGGGATGGCGACACGGAAATTTCAATCTTTAAGAATTTTAGAACCTAATAAATGAAATTCTTTGAAGTTGCTTCCATCATTTAACTTTAATTCTAACAATGAGTTCTCGCCATATATTCTCCGCGCTTTGAAAAATTCTCTCTGGAACCATATTATTTTTCATTGATTAGAGAATTACGATGAAAGCACCACTTACAGCATCAGCTATGTCCATTTTCACAACTAGAATGATTTTGGTGTTGACACATATACACGTTGCTGTGTCTCTTCAAATTGTTGGCAGCATGTTGATGTTTTTTTTTATCGAGGGTAGGGGAAAATCTTCCAAAGACGCCGTGAAACCCGAGTTACACGGTGTGTGGGATTTTTACCCACTAAAAACCACCTCCCTTTACATAGTACCTCCTCGCGGAACCGCCGTTAGGCATTACTTCACGAGGGGTGGATTGCCAATGGGCGCACAAAGGTATAATAATTATTAAATAACAATAAAACTATAACACCAATTAGTATCCTAGTGTGGACTAGGTTTAAGTGATAGCTGTAACTACCCCGACCCCAACAATATTGCCGAGAGAAAAAAATGTCAGATATACATAAAGTTCAGTAACAGTACATTCCTAAATTGCTTTTAGGTACCGGAAATAATATTTCTTACAGATATAGAATACCTGGACTTATAAAAGGGTTTTTGGCCTCGCCACGTTTAGTGGCAATGATCGAAATTAAAATTATGTTTTTGTTCCAAAAGATTGTAGCAGGGGATAGATCACTTGAAGGCGACAATGGGAAACACTAACTTAAGATTTTAGACCTCGTTAAGTTTCTTCCAGATTCGTCAGGATTTCAAGGTAAAGATCGTGTTCTTTCGTCTATTCGGGGAAAGTCGGGCCAAAGGATCCAGTTTGAGAGTCCGTTTAGACCAGCACACCACAAATAGTTAAGAACAATGGTGATGTGTTGCGCCATCGTATCGACCCTGGGCGTGGTCGACGCGGCGCCCGGGATCCACTACTCCAGCTGCAGGAACCTTGCCTTGCCCGCACTTCCCCTCCAAACAATCATTCTCGCACAGATTACATTACTCATCTGCAACTAATAACATATTCAGCACACGGCCTTTGTAGGTTAGCGCCCCCGTGCCTCTGCGACAATGGTCTGGCCGCCACTCATTAACTGCGTCAATTGTTACTACTGCTATCATTCATTCCTCACCTCCTGTATATTACTACAGCGTTGAACGAAGGCCAGAAATCATTACATTTGGGAAATTACTTTCGAATCACTCCGTTATAATAATTTTACATATTCGCAGAACTTTAGTTCACGTTTGATTAATATAACCACGAGGTTTGGGTATCTTAGCAATAATTTTTAAATTTATCACTAATCTTAATATACAATCATTTCTCCCACTCATAATTTTTGACATTAGTAATCGGCTTAAGACAATTACCAATAATTTTCTGTCTCAAGGTTATTTATTTGGATTATAAAAATTGTCCGATAATTTTCATTGCTATATTTTGGCGCGTGACTTGAAATATTGCAACCAAAACAATTTTCTTATATAGAAGGTAATTGACCTGAGAGAACTAGTCATGTTACAATTAATTATGGAAGAAAGTATTGTAAAATAAATTGTTATACCTGAAGAGCTCCAACAAAAGAGATAAAAGTTATTGTTATGAATTGCATTTCTTTTGTAATACATAGTATAAATAGTTTTGAGACACGAGGCAACTTATTTATTTCATTATAAATGCAAAGGTTTTTATTATTATCCTTAATCTTGACCTAGAGAAGGGATAGATTAATAACCACGTTTTGAGACACGAGGGTCTTATAAAATTAGTAATAGAGGGAAGTGTGTGGGGTAAGAACAGAAGAGGGAGCCCAAGGATGAAATACGCTAGACAGGATGTGGGATGTGGTAGTTGTGTAGAAATGAAAAGGTTTGCACAGAATCGGTTGGTCATAGCAGTATAAGGGCTGAATATTACAACAACACTCATGTTCGATGTATTTATGGGCATACATTATCCTAGGCACATAAAATTTGAATGTTCTATAAAAGAATTCTATATATTATTAATTTTTAATAAAATATATTTCCATATGATTTTAAACACTTTGTTTTTCCTTTTTTTTCACTTAGTGCACACACCAAAATAATACTATTTTAGTAAACTAATTGTTTAATTCTGAACTGAAGGCTTTCTGTAATCTGAAGAAAATTCAGGACTATATTTGAAGCTCAATCGCTCAGATCTCCAATTCCTCTTTCAATGATCAAGCATTCCCACAAATTACCCATCTTGATTACATTAATAGTAGTAGTACGGTTTATAAACAAAACGAGGAAACCTTACGATTCTTAAAGTCGTGTAAGTTGTGCAATCTGTTAAAAAAACCCGGTCTTCTTTTTTCATAAACGCCAACTGTACTACTTCTTTGATCATACCACTATATTTTTGGTAGAAGGTGTCCCGATAAGACAAATTTCACTACTATCTGACCACTAGAACTGATTTGACACGTGATCAAAGTTGGCCCCTTTAGCGCCTCGCGCGCAGTATCGCAGCAACATAGCTTCAGAAGCCTATAGATATTCCAAACCGGCAGATCCCAGCATAAAAATACATATTTTCTGTACATAAAAGACTGCTCTTTGTAGTTTTACCATGTTTCAAAAAACTGGGAGCGACGTATTTTGAGATATTTGAGCCCGAAATTTAGTTACTTTTGCATGTACTAACTTTCAGTGCAACATTCATGAGGAATATCTCAAGACATGTGAGTGTAATAGTTTTTCTGTTTCTACATGTCTTAGTTTTGTATGTTCTCTCCGGGTTTCCAAAACATGGTGATATATACATCTTTTAATGCTGAGTAATTTGCCTCCAAAACGGCGACAAAACTTGCCATTACAAAATTTTGAGGCAACTTTGGCTTGAACAGAGATCAGAATGGCCAAAAGTATAACTATTTTGATCATACTACTACATTCTGGACTAGAAGTTGCATCAATAAGTCGAGTTTCACACTTGTCTGACTGCTAGAACTGATTTGACAAGGGACTTTTCAGAGGCGCGTGGGCGTTAACGCGGTGAAAGATGGTCTTGTAGCTTCTGAACCAGTGAACAATGAGCTCTAATATTTTGCACATTTCCCTACAAAATTTCAGGAGGTTTGGAGAGGGTCGAGTGGGAAGCTCTAGATGATTTGACATGGAATGACTACTGGTTTTAACTGTTAATTTGGACATTTATCTTAAGTCAACATTTCTTGATTCCGTAAGTAATTTTTCTTTTTTATATAATTGTATTGAACATGACATTGTAAATTTCTTTCGTATTTATAAAGTTTAAATCACACTAGATAAGGTTCCAAATTTAGAAATTAAAAGGCGTATAATAACTACAATTATATATGTTTTTTAAAATTTTTGTGACGTGTAGGTTGTTGTATAATTTATTTTAAATTAGTTTATATTTCAAAACAAAATGAGTGTGTGTGCATTTTGGGTAGTTTTTACATTCGTATTAAGGGGCCGACTTTGATCATACTGCGAAAACTACCGCAGGATCCTGCGTAAAAGACTGTCATCATGTGTGGCTTATTCATAAAATTGGGCTCATTTAAAATGTTTACAATGGAAAAATACTTAAGTTTTACAGATGTCTGTCATCTTGTTTTTAAATGGTTCCACTTGTAAAAATTAGTCAAGTTAAGTAGACGGAATTGGAAATGTAGCATGTTAAGAGCCGCAAAATATTGGTAACACGCACTGTAGTAGTTCTATTAACATCTTACGTAAATATCCTCATTAAAAATTACTGGTAGAGACGATGTAGCACTTAAAAATCTCAGGAGCCGCCTCTAGGTAGCTTGCTGGTATGGTTTAAAATACGAAACAATATAATAAATAATCACTAATTGTTTATACTACACGAGATATTTCAAATAAGTTAACAACATGAAATCTCGATTAAATTAGACATTTAAATATTTCTTAGCCTAGTTCAGTTTTGCACAGCTGTAAAGTCATGACAGATCTGCGTCGTTTAAAACAAACTGCGAAATTAACTGAACTAAACAAACCTTAACTTCATTGCAGTATCAAAATGGCAATTCAAAATTATGTTAACGAAATCCCTGGTCTCACCTGGCAAGAAGTGATATCTCTCTACTGCGAACTGCACTCTAACCATCCATCTTGACGACCAAGTCAAGAATCTGTGAGAGACCGCAGGATGGCTCACGTTGCAATCGGATACCGTAGAAAAAAGCAAACTCAGCGCCTTGATACCACAACTGCTTGCTTGTTCGTACTTCAACATAAATGTCGGTCCCCAATATAAACTAAGCTACGTTAAGTTCACCCACGTAACATCTATAGATCTTCACGAAAGAAAAATACTTTAAATGTTTAGTTACCAAAGTGCAAATTCAAGAAATACTTTCCTTAAAGATCTGCCGTAGACGGTATGAAAATTGAAATAGTGTCAGGAATCTTGCACCGAATCTACAGTAGACTTGGTAGTAAGGAGACGTCTCGAGCCCGATTCCTGGTTCGGCTAAGTATTTTCGATCCTCATACTTTACGAAAGTGTTTATATAGGTATTTGAAATTAACGAAGATACTCATGTGAAGGTTTCGAAAATTCATCATTCATTTCCTCTCTCGTTTAATAGTTTCTCTTAACGCTATCTAATTTATTGTTCACTCTCTTCAATTAAAAGCAGCGCTTTGTTTAGTATTTCTGGAGATAAAACCCAGGAACCTATTATTGATGAAGACAAAAGAATACAACAGGCAGAACTAATTTCTATTGCTGAAAAAATTTTCCAGCTTGTCCAAGTACAAAATATCCGGCAATTTAACTTAAAAACTTTGCACAATGGAGCAGTTGCTATTTGAAGAAAATCTCTTATAATTTTTACACATTTGGCATCTTTTTCTTTCAGCAATATTGTAAGTTTGACTTTTTCTTATTACTAATGTTATTAATATTCTGATATTGCAAAAATTTTTATTGTAATTTCTTTTATATATTTTTGAAGTAACATTATCTGAGGAAATGCCACATGTTGTTACGAAACGTCGTTTAAATTAAATAAAACCAGTCTGTGAATACTGGTGGATTTATTTCATCAAAAAATTATTTTGTTTCAATTTATAATAATGAAAATTTACCATATAATTGTATGTTAAAATCAATACATTTATTCAAACAGCCTGGTTTGTTTTCGGTCTAAATCTTCTTTTTCTGATTACACCGGAGGGCGTAAAGATCCTACCAAAACGTTTTCCACTGTAAAGGTTGTTCATGAAATTAATTTTTCTAATTGCGGCTCTTGTACACAGGACAAACTGAAAGAACACTGGATACAATAATTAAATCATTTTAATCTAATATTAAGCTACAACCTGTAAACACAACTCTATCATTAATAATTGTATTAAATTAATCACAGTTTCTGTATTGAGAACACCACTATTTCAGACACGGAATTTCATTTTTTGTCAAATATTTATTTCTGAACTGTTGTACATTAAAAATCGCATGGACACGGAACATATTAACAATCAATACGATGTCTTATTTTAAGTTCTTTGTTTGTTTACTTTTAATTGTCGTTTTAGATGCTTTACCATCATTTAGATAAAGACGCTAGTCCGCGTGGAAACGTCCAGCATATTAAATTTTCTTTGCAATTGTTTCTAATTAAATATTTCTCATTAGGTCCTACTTATTAATTACAAGTGACGCTAATTTTTGTTATTCATTTTAGTATCTGATTTGTTTAAAGTAGATGATGAAATGAAGGTAAGAGCAGCTTAAATACAGTAACTCCGCCCATTGCAGATTTTTTGTGTAAGGCGATAGTACAATTTGAAATTTAAAGAATGGTAACATTAATAACCATTTTCAGTTTCTCTTAACAAAATTTAAAAGCTACAACAGACTGGTCATAATTAAAGGGCGGAGAGAAAGCGTCCGAGTAACAAATAAATATTGTCTGAATAATTGGCTAATTGATTCCTAGATATTAATGAACACACAAAGAACAATCCGGATAAATGAATGCGAATTCGAATTTTAATGCAAATCCCGTGAAAATACTTGGTTGCTTACAGATTGTAGATGATCAAATTTTAAGTGATCTATGTTGTGACGTGGATTTTATTATTAATAAATATATTAAAAATTAGTTATATTTAATTGGGTGGGCGTAAATAAATATCAACTTTGAAATTACAGAGTTTTATTCTGAACAAAAGCAATATTCAACAAGATTACAATATTTAAATTTAATGAATTTAATTTTCCTAGCTGAGCTCTAACCAGAAATAATATTGCAAGAGACTTGGTAAATACAATCTAATTTCACTCAGGGCTGTATTACGTGTTTATACAAATAGCAGAGCGAGAGATTTTTGTCTTTTGGTTCCTTACTTTATATGCGTCTTTCCCAATTTTCCTAGTTGACCGGCAGTCCTGGATTTAACGCAAAAGAAGCTTCTGGGTCAGCATAGAAGCGGCAAGCCTCTAATTTTGGTGTATTTTCCTTGTTGTCCTTGCATCCAGGTCGCTTCTCCTCTCAGCTCAGACTCGAAGCCAGACAGTCCTTCCAGTTTTCTCGTGCTGTCCTCTCACCTCCAACTCTCTTTTCCGAATGTCTCCTTCGGAGGTCGTCTCCACCTCTAACTTACCTCTCCTAAAACGTGATTCGTCTCCCTACTTTTTCAATTTTCCCCAGGACCTCCAATGGGGTTGGCGTTCCTACCCTTCCTCTCCAAAAACTCAAAATTTGGTGGGGGGGGGGCACCCTAGCAATCTTTTGGGCCAACCACCCTGCTACTCTGGAGGACCTGGTTCTTTTCGGTGAGACGCAAATACCTTTGAGACAAAGAATACGGCTTTCAGACTACACTTTTTAGTCTTGCCTGATTTTTCCCCGGGTGACTTGCGAATACCTCAGGACTATTTTGTACAAAAATGTTTAATATTGTTAAATTAATTTATCTGAATAAAACAGAACATATACCGAAATTTTATACGCGTTACAATGTCGTGGTGGAAAGAAGCGGTAGATATTATAATATATGTGAAATAATCAGAAAGTTTGTATGAAATGAAGTTTAAAAACTAATATTTATTTTTTGCGCCTTCCACCGCACGTTCATGGCAATAAACTTATTTCCGTCGCTTCACTAGAACATATAAATTTAATTTCCACATAGATGTGACCAATTATATTGTGTGTGCTCAAAAACAATGGATGTTTTCAATGGATGGAACGTCGACTCTTAAAGCTCAATGCCATAAATTCAGAAGACTGATGTTGCCTGCGATGTCTCTAAACATGATTTACCGGTGGTGCAAGATGTCCCGGGAGGAGAGAAAGGCAAGAATGACGAAATCCCTGGCTGGCGAAGGCGATGCTCATCGTCTGAATGGATTCCAAAGAAACAAACTGTCAACAGCCAACTTTACTTGAAGGTCCTTGAAAGACTCCAAAACCGGGTTCTTCGCGTCAGGAAGGAGATCAGTGGAAACTGGTGACTCCATCACGACAACGAGCCGTCTCATACTGTTAAGTGTTCCTTGCCAGGCATGCACAGCCAACACTGTCCAGCCACCAGGCCTTTGTTTCCTCTAATAAAGAAGAGCTTAAAGAGCCATATTTCGGCGCGATAGATGCACTTAAAGCCGCCCTGACAAGGTGTCTGAGGTGGTTTCCGTTCCTGGCAGAATCGCCGGTCCTATATTTTGAATAATAATTAACGTTTGTTCTTTCATTTTCAATACTTACGGATTTATTCTATTTATTTTCCGAACACACCCTATATATACTCAAAATTATTCTTATTAGAGATTCTGAAACTGTAGGTCGCAAAAAATTTATTAATTATAAATAGACTTTTAGCAGTAGTATCCACGGAACGCACAAACTAGAAATTAAATCAAATACTCTGTAAGCCAAGAGACTCGTTATCTTTTTTACATCGTTCACATGCCTAGGAATTGCAGCAATGAAATATTTATTCTGTTTTGCAAGTCCGATTTTGCGTTTAAAGAGACAAAAAGAATTTGGAGACCTATAAAGTGTTACAAATTTGAGATTTTCTCTAGAAGTATAGGATGAATTTTGCAATTTTCAAATCAAAATATACAATGCTATCCGAACTGGGACTAAACATTTTACTACCATTTTTTCTACGTATTATGTTAATGGGTTTTCCACATTAACATACATAAAATCAACATTAATAAACGTTAAAATATATTACGACTGCACTACCTGAAACTGAGCCTACATTTAATTATTTATGCAAACACAAACAAGCCTATTAAATACTGTAATAGTTTCTTCTTATCACAAATATATATATATGTGTGTGTGTGTGTGGGGGTTCGTATTAATTATTCCTTATGTTATCTACATTGTAATTCTAAAATATAATTTTATATCGACTGTATGGTATGTATTAATTTCATTACATTGGGGGTCGATTCAAATTATTTGTTAGTAAAGGGGTCACTATCAGAAGTTTGAGAAGCCATTACAGCATACACAATTTAAGCAACACGCCTACAAGATAGGCAACCTAACAGATCCAGGTGAAGCGAAACTGCGCAGATTGAATATTGAGAACTTTTCCCAAAATCTAAATGCAAAAGTAAACAACTGCGGTCTACTTTAATTTAACATAATTCATAGCAGAAATGTGTAATTTAAGCAATATGAAAAGCAGTCAAAATACATGACCAAGAAAATACATTCGGTAAAAATTATTGCAGACAAAAATTAATACAATCGTTTTCATAATGAATTATTTGGACCACACGAACTGGCCATCCTCCTTTATTCATGTGTGAGAATTGAAAAATCTTTCATTGAGGACGGTGCCACGAGATTTAAATCTGCACATCAGCGTAGGAGGCGTAATACAAGAATAAAAGCAACTGTACCATCATACAATTTACTTACGGCAAATATTAGGAAATCATTACTAAAAATGTTCTATGGAGTGTGGCGTTATATGGGTGCGAAACGCGCACTGTTGGAACTGCAAACAGAAAAAGAATGCTGAAAATCAGATGGATGGGAAGGGTTGTCTAATCAGAATAGGAGAAGAAAGATCAATTTGGAGGACTTTGAGAGAAGGGATAGATTAATAGGCCACATTTCAAGACATGAGGGTCTGGTAAAATTAGCATTAGAGGGAGGTCAAGGATGGAATACGCTAAGGATGTGTTGTAGATATGTAGAAATGAAAAGGCTAGGTTCGCGTGGAGGGTTTCCTCTGACCAGCCTTACGACTGAATACCACAACAACAAACCACTTTCCAGTTAATGCGACTTTACTGAATATAAAAAAAAATAATCCTATTTTTTATTTTTATAAAGTGTCTTCAAAATTTTTATTGACATTTTAAACATCATGTAACGAACTCCTAAAACAATTTCTAAACAGTTCACGTTCGAGTAATGCGTTGAGGCACAATTAAAAATGAATTATAATTTAATGAGAAATACTCATTTTTAGAACACCAATATTTAAGTTTTATTAGTAGCGTTCTACATATGAAATGAAACAGAAATCCCGACAAGAACAGCGATTCGTCATCTGTCAGCAGCACACACGATCCGGGTTGCCTGCTACTTGCAACCCCAAGAGTTTACAGGCACACCTTAGTCACAGCTTCGAAGTCCTGCCGAATACCTTAAATAACAGCTTCATTAACAGGAAACCAAAGAAAATTCTCTCTTATAGTACTAGTTCTAGAAATTTATCCTAATCACACTGTTTTTTAAAAAGTACAGAACTTATTTTCATATAATTAACGCCGGTGGAACTAATAATAGATACGATATTATTCAAATAGAGAAACCTTACAAAATCGAATAATTAAGAAATTTAAATGTGACGCCGTTTCGATACTAGCTTGCATCTTAGTCAAATAGCTCTTAAAGGCAACTGACAAATTTTGAATTTCAAAACTAAATCTTAGTTACTTCTGTTATGTAAGGTTTATCTGTTAAAATGAAGTAATATTTTCATGGACAATTTTTACGAAACAAATCGATAGAGCATGCATGGTAGTATCCAGGCTGCGGAAGTGAGATTAAAATTTGTCAATTTCAGTAGTACACGAATAAAAAGTGGCGTCAAATTTGACCGAGACCTGAATGACCAGTTGATGAAATTAATTTTTCCAATCATCTCCAGACATATGAAATACTATAGTTAACATGAGGAATATGGCTTGAACGTGCTTTTTACTATCAAAGAATAATAAATTGACTCGTGTCTTCCGATTTACCTGCTTCAATCCGGTGCAACAATAATAGACGGAATCCTGCCGGATCGTCGTCACCATTTGTTGCAAATTGATATGCTTTCAAGTGCAAACACACTCAATCATTCGGCAATCGATCCACTGTAGGTAGAACAGCTTTGTGGAAAGCTGTCTACTGTTGTAATATTGCATTAGACAGTCGCAGATATGGTTATCATAACCGGTCCTAGCAAAAATTGCCGCTGTAATTAAATGGTTGTTCTATTTCTAAAATCCTCTTCATGTACAGAGAAAATTCTGTCAAAACACTACTCCAGAACGCAGAAACAATTTTTATGAAGCTCATTGCTAAGAATAAGTTACTATTAGTTTCTCTTACCTGGCATCATTAAAACCAATAGTTTTGAATAATTCCCGTTTTAATCATTTTATCTAAAAAACTGAAATTAATTTGAACTTTGAGACGTTATACCTAGAAAAATATTCCGTGTTTCTCTGATAATGTACCTGTGCCCATTTAAAAATTACTTCGTTCTCGTGTCAAATTAATCGATCATCGCACGGTACACACACACTACAATATATTTAAGACGATTTGAATGAAATTAAAAACGACACAAAGTACACTCCAAGACTGTAGTGGAGAGACCAGAAGCACGTAGATATGGAATAAAACTAGTTTTTTGCAATTATTGCCACTTATGTTTTTCCAACCGGACTACTTTAATGGAAATTTATTTTAATACGGCGCCTCTAATTGGTTAAAGGAGAGCCACCTGAGACGAACAGATGGACTCATTCAGCCACATTGAACGGCCTTCACGACACATGCCATCTACCTGTAGCTAGGAAGAACATGGGTGGCCGGATTTACACAGTATGAAATTGGTATATTCCCCATTTCGAAGGGTCAAAAGTCATCCGAATAAGTTTCGTTTCCGTGGTCAACTACCGGTTTCTAGTAATTCATATTCTATGTATATCTGCAGCTCAACTTTTAATCGCACTTTCATTTTTTCAGTTTCCTCTCAAGGCTTGGAACTTATCTCGTCAAACGAACAATGGATACGCGATCGAAAATTTTTTCGATATTATGCTGTCAGAACAAAAGATTAATTTGATTACAATTATTACGACAGTTAAATGAGCAGGATCTGAATTGTCAATAGACGCCCGTTTACAATAATAAACGAATAAATTTTCAGATACAACTTTGTATTCGGTGCTTTGGTTTTTTCTAAGTAGAGCCATTCTATAAAATAGTTTTTTCTCCCAAAAGTACGTACTATTTTTATGAACGTTTCATGTGCTGTGATGGTTTTGTTTTGTGTCACCAAGATACACGTGCGACACTTTTGAAGCTATTGTACTTTTCCATTTTGAAGAGATTATAACCTATTTCTGAAATAACTTTCGCTTAACACTGGCTCTTCGAAACAAGGTTAAGCGACGACCCAGACTCATTTCAAAAATCTATTTCCTCATTAAGGGAGGGACGGAAACGACTGATCGACAGGTAATGGAACGTCACTAACTACAGACTCGCTACTTACCATGCACTGCATCCCTTCCAGTCAAAGCTGCGAGTCTCGCTTGACTTTGCGAAGTGACATTAGAAAAATACCGCAAAAAGAATCAACTATTCTCTTAAGATGTCTTTAATGAATATATCAATAGTAGTTAGTACTATAACATTTATAAAATATTACAGTAATGTGTACATATCCTATTACTAAAATATTGTCTAGCACAAGAGCATTCAGTTTCTGTTTGTGGTATCATGTGCATGTACTTATTCACAATGAAACGAATTTGAAACTGAAAGACCTTCCAAATTACATTTCTTCAGTAGGTACAAGATGGAAGTTTTCAAAAATAACCTTTCAGTGTATGGAAATTCTTATAAATTCTGTTTTTTACCAGAAGCAATTAAATCTACCATGATCTAAATTACACAGAACAATTCGTTGTAGAATTATCCATGCACAGTGCTTCGCAAACGAAGTTCAAAGGATACTTCTGTTGCCATGGATCATCAAATATAAGCCAAATCAACAACTTTCAACAACCTCTCCAATGCGCTAAATGAATACTTTACTTACCTGTCGAGATCATCTCGATATAGAGCATTAAAGGAGTACGGAGTGGAAAACAGTGACCATGATGGATTGGGCTGGAGAATTGGGGGGGTGGGTGAGGCAAGCGGGAGCCTACTTCAGCTTGAGATCGTGCACCATGCAGTAAAGCTCTTCACATAGAGCGAGTGCACACCGAGACAGTATTAAAAGTTAAGGGGCAACGAGTCGTGGTCCCACCTCTTTTTTTTTTCTTTGTAGTACGGTCGTAGGAAGACAGGTTCGAGCACAGCACTTTTGGTCCTGGCCAGATAGAAAATTTTTCTACAATTTGTACACAACAGGTTCAACAGTTAAGAGGATTAAGATGGGGATATGTATCAACATGATATCACATTTTTGGCATACAATCACAACATACATTAGACTATCTACAATGGGAGGAATCTAGTATGAAAAAGATGGTGTGCCTGCATTCACAAGCCCCCTGGAAGACCTCACTAAACAAATATAAATCCCACATATTCTACCTAGTTCTTCACAGGAAGGTCGTTTCAGAATTTTAACGATACTAGTGTAAATAGATTTCACAAAAAAGGGCTCAATGTACACTTGTACCCATTCACAGATTACAAAGTATTGGTCCAAACTAAACGGCTAGCTTGATAATGTTAGTATACACACAAACTATAGGGAAAGATGGGGATTCTCTCAAAGTATTAACAGTATTATACATGAGTGAGACTAGACTAGGAGACTAGATTTAATATTACTCTAAAATTAGGCCACGTGCAGCAGGGGCCCCGTTGGAGGTGGTGACAGGCGTGAGGATCTCCCTCGAAAACGATTTCAGTCTTTGGCTGGGTTTGGGAGCCCACGGTTATTGCCTCCTTCCACCTCGTCGGCCACCGTCTTATCACATCTACAGTTAATGGTCCTCTGACTCAAAATCGCCAGCTAAATTGTTAGTTAAGCCTTTCTAAGTTAACTAGTCCAGCAACATTTGGATAAACTACATTCTACTGTTGGTGTCAACAATTATTACTATATATTTTAAAACCTCCTCAACGAGATCTAGTACTACGCTGACATGCACAACTAACGCCGATGAGTGAGGGGAGTCGCCAACGACAGCTTTCCAGATCGTTTACATCAGTCTGGAATTCAAGAACGGACTTCAGTTTTGGAGTAGTCCATGCAAACTACCAGCTTTATGCTGTCGACTTCGGCCCTGGTTTGGCGTCTTCTAATGTAAAATTTGCCGTCAACTCAGCTAGTACACTTAAAAGCAGCAAACAGAACTACAGGGATTAATTGAAAAAAAGAGTATCCACCAAAAATTGTAACGAGCAACCAAACCCTCCATATATATATTAAAAAGAAAAAGAAAGCAAAGAGTCGTGCACATCAACGTAGTATGGTACAACAATGCCGACATTTTGTCCATCTTTAACATTTAAGGTTTCTCAAATGAAATTTAGGTACCAAATTACATTTTTTCAATAGGTGCTCTACAGGTATAAATTAGCAATAATGGGAGCAGCAAATAACTAAGTTCCATTGTGCTATGTAAAATTACAAGAAAGGTGCAGTGTAACACTTAAAATGGACAAGTGCGAAATACTGTCTTTATTGTAACGGTCCTTACCGTCAAATCCGTTCAGAATTTTAGCTTACGGTTAGATAACTTCACCGCATACGCACTCGTCTCCTTGGAGTTCTTCGTGTTTCATAGGAACCATTGCCTTCGCGTTTACAATCTTAACGGTCCGGAAGCTTAGGTTTTGGTGAAATTTGTAAAGAAAAAGTAAAAAAAGCACACACACACAAATTAAATTATCCCTGAAATGAAAAGGCTTAAAACAATACAACTACAATCAGTACAGTAAACAACGCACACAAGACACTGGGGATACTCAATGAAAAATTATTAGATGTTAAAAAATTAGTGCAATCTCCGTGTCGAGATTCAATCGCTTCACACGCCATCCATCAATTAAATTAGCTCTCTCACACCAAAAAAATTGACAGGAAAAATCTACAGTTGCTTAGTGCAATCCAGTGAAAAATTTAATAAAAATGATATCTCGGAGCGGAGCGTGTCAAGGAGTTCCGCAGCGCTCGTCTCGGCGACGCGTGACGTGACGTCCGGAGTTAGTGTTCCTCCCAGCCAGCGCGTTCGTACGCCACGTCACTTTGCCGAGGAACGGACCGGACCGTCTCGTGTCGTGGCTACCGCTAAGTTACATATATTTTTTCTGTAAGGCACTGAACTGTTTGTCCCAGGGGCCACTTGGTCCCCTGACGGACACTTAACCGAGTCGGGCACGGTATCACAGTAAAGAGGCAATCTTAACGGCGACAACTCCTTTCAACCGCTCTCTCCGTAACTTCCAAAAGCTGAAAACAGTTAAGTTCCAGGCCAACCAAGCAAAATACAAGTAAGGAATAATACCATCAAGCAGCTGGTCTACTATGAAACTACTTTATTCAGAACTGCTCTACAAGTGCAAGTATTTGCTACCAGATGGCAGTCCATCCAGCCCCACTACTCTACACACAGACTACAAAAACATCTAACACTAAGGAACTAGTCAAGTGTACTTATCGCTACAAATTTTAAAATACGACAAACCACCAAAAACAGAAATAACTAGTACGAAGTCAGGACGAGGAGTACATTTTTTTTTAGTTTTTCAGACCAACCCTCTCTTAAAATACTTTTTTACTTTGTGGTGTGCATCAACACCACAACAGAGACTTTCAAAGAAAAAAATACAAACTTTATTTGCTCTTATTATTTAGAATTAAATACAAAAATAGAGGGTTTCATCCTTTCTCTCCTTAAAACACTTATTGCTGATTTTATATTATAAAAGGGTATCGTCACCCGAGCGAAAAGAACGTGTGACACCTCCGAACGAGTCAGTTCGGATAGATCGTCGCGGCTGTACAGCTACGGCGACATTTGGCACCAATTATAAATACATCGGAAACGTAAAGTAGTATCGAGATCTTCGCGGCGGATCACATTTTCCTTTCGCTTCGAGTCTAATCTCTGCAAGAACCCTTGTGACTTACCCTAAGGAACGGGCCGTCTCAAATTGCCCGTTACCTGACAAAGAAAACGGTAAACAAACAAAATTAACATTACTTCCAAAAAAGAATTAAAAAATGAAAATTAACCCTCAGTCTTTCCTTTTATCACTACAACAAAAATTATACTGCACAATTCTTGTATACCAATACACAAAATACAACATTGGTCATTCTCCGCAAGAGAATCATTCACTCCACAAAGAATCTAGACGTTTTACCGTAGGCGAGGAAATTAGCCGACAGGTAAGACGTTATCTTTTAAGAGGGTTTTGCAGAGAAATTTTTTCTTAAGTATTAATCAATGACGGGAGACTAATTTGTATACACTGAGTAATGATACCTGCAGTTTCATTTTATAGCCTGATTATACTAAACTAAAGGATTAACAATCAAAAACTTCATAAAGCACACTTGTGACCTTAAATGTGACCTGCAGGCGTATCTTCATCAAAACTACCAAATTTTACATCGACAAAAAACGCAGCGAAACTAAGAGCAGTATCATTCGTGTCGGGAACACACTTTAAATACTAAATTAGGAACATAAAAATAAGTGGGTCGATACGAGTACAAAATTTTCCTCAACTCTTTTCTCTCCTTACAACCCCAAAGGAAATATTTAACGACTAACAAAATAAATTACGAGAACTTAAGTTATGGTAGCTGCCGCAGGAGCGATGGACCGGGCGGGGAGTCTGCGCCGCGCTCTTAGTTTCACCGGAGGAACAAACGGGCTCCCAGTGGTCATTGGTCCGCTATCTCACACCTGGAAAAATCTACGCATCTGCGTTTCGGGCCACGGTTCCAAACGAGCTATGGAATGTCGACAGGTGTGTGGAACGTGTAATTAAATCTCCCCCTCCCTTCCGAAACGGTAAATAATTTAGCTGGTTATTTAATTACTCAGTTCGCCGCCGAAACTACCGCTAATCTAAATTAAAGTGGAACATCGACGTGACATAATCCATACTCGAGAGACGACAGGGAAAGTTCAGAGGTTTCTAGAGCCTCCTGACTAGATGCCGTAAAACGGCCCATGGGAAAGGGCAGTTTCGGATATCAAGGTAGACAGTTAAGCGTCGGAAGTATCCGGAACGGTTCCCTAAACCTTCGGTTTTCGGCCTACGTCGAAAACATACGTCGCACGAATACCGAATCGGAACGCGTTAACTTATTGAACAGATTGTACTTGAGATCTACGAAGATGAACGCAAAAATAACGGTATATTAAGTAAACGTTAAGTGATGAGATTATGCACCGCACCTTCGAGTGCCGGATGAGACATGAGGGGGGACGGGGAACGAAGGGTATCGAGAAAATACGGGAAGGCACTCTAATTTTCGAGGCCCGAGCCCGATAAAGTATAGGTGCGGGCCCTTCTAAAAATATAAACAACAATTATTTAACATTTTCTTCGCCCGAGTGCCGGAGAACGTCACCGTCTCCGGTAACCGTACCTTCGGGAAACGAGCTCTTTACCCTTTCTCGCTCTCAGATCTCTCAATCGTACAATGGAAGATGTCGAGAATGATAATACTGCTTATTGCAAGTTATTGCTTAAGGCTAGGGAGGTTTTCAGTTCATATTCAAATAGTGCCATGAGCAAAGCGGGTCAGAGCGTCGGGGTTACAGGAGGAAGGTACAGGTAACTAAACAATTTTCCTACCGTATTGCTAATCCGAGTCGTGACACTATTCACCGTTCTATCCGTAATTTGTTCTAAAAATAGGGGTTATAGATTAAGGAGCGAGCGCTCATAGCAGTCACACTTGCACTACGATTTTACAAAACAACCTCCTGTAGCGAACGCGAACGTCACTTCAGACGTACATGCCCATGCCGTACATGGAACCCCAGTCCACACCCTGGAAGCTCGACATGTCCACATTGGTGAGACTGTAGCCCTGGTAGGGGTTGGCCGGGATGGCGGCCGGCGGAGCGAGGGCGGGCGTCGCCGCTGCCGTGGTGGGCGTCGGAGCAGGTGCCGCCGCGGCGGCTGCTGCAGCTGCTGCTGCGGCTGCTGGCAGGGGGTACGGCGTGTAGCGGTAGCTGGCGAGGGCGGGGTAAGCCCCGAACAGCTTCCCGTAGCTGGCGAGGGCGGCGGCGTTCTGCGCCTGGGCCGCAGCCTGCACGTGGGCCTGGGCGGCAGCCAGCTGCCCCGCAGGTGTCAGTGGGCCCGGCGCCGCCACCCGCACGCCCAGGGGCCCGAGCACGACGCGCTTGCCCAGTAGGGCTCCTTGGACCGCCTCCTTCGGTTGAGCTCTCTTGCATTCCACTTTCTTGTTCTTGATGGTGTGGAAGTGGATCTCACATACGCGATCTACCGTGTCTTCGTTCTCGAACGTCACGAAGCCGAAGCCCCTGTGACGTTTCGTCTGTTGGTCCATAAGCATGACCGTCTCTTCCACCTTACCGAATTGACCGAAGTAAGCTTTCACCTCCTCTGACGAAGTGTCTTGACTTACTCCACCGACGAATATTTTCTTAGTCCTGTTCGTCGTCTTACCCCTGTTCTTCGGTGTGGCGTGTTTAGGGTCTATTTTCTTTCCGTCCAATGTGTGAATTGGTACTTTCAGCACTTTTTCAACAGTTTCCGGGTCATCGAATGTTATGAAGCCGAATCCACGACTCCTCTGCAAACAAAAGAAAATGGTTGAAAAATCGTCAAAATTGAGAAAACGCGACTAGAGAAGGTCGCGTAGACGTGTAATTAGACCGTCAAAAACTACCTGAGTGACGGGGTCTTTCATGATCAGAACGTCTGTAACCGTCCCGAACATTCCAAAGTATTCCTTGAGCTTCTCGGACGAGGTCTGCCAACTCAGCCCCCCGACGAACAGCTTCCCCGGAGCAGGATCACCTGCACCCCCGGTAGGAGACGACCTCCCGGAGGTACCGTTCTGGTTGCCGTTTACGGGTACCAACCCGTTGTGCAACTCGTGCTCCAAGATGCCGTTGCCTTCCATGCCCGTTCTGTCGACACAAGACGATCACCTGTTATCACGCTTGAGACACGTTAATTTTATCGTTACAGGTCCTGCCTTTGGTGGTGATAATGGGCGCAGTCCCCGTGGGGGTGACGGGTTTCTGCCTGTACCAAGCTCTGAAGAGAGATGTTGTGTAAGTAGACAAGTTTCTCTCGATAATTTGTAGAGACTATTTTTCGTATTTGGAAGCATGAATGACGACCAGCGATTGTGACCCGCGGCCGGTCGAGGCGGGAGGGGAGGCGGCCGCGCGCTTGCGCACGGTTCAGCCAGCAACCCCCAGTCGATACGGCCGCTTTCACTCTCCTGGCAGTCGTCGTCAGAGCCAGACGCGCGGCGTCTCACCCTTCGCTTTCTGCTACTTTGCAGGTGGTTCGGCAAGAACAGCAAGCCGGCGCTCGAGACCATGGACCTCAATAATCCCTACTGCGTCAAGGTAAGAGGCCCAGCGCGACCTTTCAGAGCTAAGCGGACCGACCTGCGGCGGGCCTGGGATATTGTCCTGTCACAGCAGTACTAACAGCAAAGCTTACTGCTGTTTCGGGACATAGCCTCAGTTCCGTCGCGCACGGCGAGTGCCACCTTAAGAACGCCGAGTGCCTCTGTGTGAAGTGCGTACGTTCATTACCTACAGACTATCAATTAAAAATCCTTCGGAAAGTCGATACGAATAATGCGGTTTACTTTTAATCAGTTCCATCTTCGCGAGGACGTAAAATACCATCAGATATAGATTTCGATTTAATACCGACCGACGTTTTAGTAACGGGAGAAACTGATCCGGTCGATAACTCATTTCTTAACTGATGCCACACCCGCCGTCGGACGACGGGCTTTCTGCAGACTCAGTCCTCAGACTTCTGAACGTCAAGAAGGTATGAACGATTTGATATCGACGAAGACCTCGAGATAACAACTAAGATAGTTTATGTAATTAATCCGTAACGTTTACGTTGGAATTTAGATTCCTAAAACTGCTTGGCAATAATCGCGCGACACAAAACGAGGCTAACTATATCATCGATCGAATTAGGACGTGCAAGACCGATTTGTTATATTTTAAGTCTTCGCAGTTCACAGCTTACCTAAACTACGGAAATATCGCAGTTCACCAACGACTCGTGCAATTCATTGCCTTCTTTTATAAATAGCCAATTATTACGTTACGTTATTTGTTACAAGTATTTTGACGTCTACCTCAGAAAGCCACACTTATTGATCGCCATCTTTGTGCAACCCTGCACCTCGAAGCAAGAAGTTCCCGCGGCTTCCGCTAGGATCGCGTCAGCTCAGCAGTCAGTGGCGGCGCGTAGCGACCCCATACGAAACTACCAGCAGCGGCCATTTCTTACTCATCGAGGGTTCACCGAATCGAACAATCTCGATCGCAACAGAGCGTAACCCAAATGAATATTGACGAGAAAATCATTTTGATGATGCAGGTCATTTTTGACAGTTTACATGTCGGCCCGTGTAATGTCACCATCTCGACGAATCAAATCGACGAAATGTGCAAGCAGAACGTTCTCCACCGCAAGGACCAACGAGACCTAGCCACTACGAAAGAGAAAACGACGACGAGCGACGCCGACCCCCTCCCTCCCCCCACAACGACGCCTATCCATACTTACTCTCCAGAAGCGCTCCGCTGACAAACACCGTCTCCATCGGTCAGCGGCACTCGTCTTCTCCTCCTTCGTATAGTTGGGCTTTAACATGAAAAAAATGGCACAAAATAAACTACTTGATAATTACTCGGCCTCGACGGAGAGTCGGCCTAGCAAATTTACTCCAAATTTGGAACCGGTACATTACTTTTGTTCTCGGCGGATTAAACCAAATACTACATTTCCTAGTTTTAAAAGATTTAAAGTGTTATCCAACTTCAAACAGATACGGAACAGTAAAGAAATTCGCGAAGTTACACAACTGAGTTACTTTACATAAAAATTTTGGAGAAAGTCTAAAAGTCTTTTAAGAGAGAAGTGCCCAAATATAGTGGGAAGACATGCTACACTTGGTAATGGTTCGCATGCAGATCCAATGAGATACACATATGTCTGCGGGGAACATCCATGCTTTGTTAGTCTCCGTGGAACCATTACTACCGCACGCATGTCCGTGGGCACGCTACCAAGCGCTAGGTAAGTGCGACCGCTACAGAGTGCTAACCCGCGCGGGCGGGGGCGGACAACGACGAAGACCAACGTTAGTGGCTAGGCTAACTAAACGCATGCAAACCCAGACCTACTCTATCAAGGAAGACCCAAAAATACTGCATGAGCACAAAGAAACAAGCTTGCTGTTATAAGTTTTTTGTTATTAACTTCTGACCAACCAACGACAACGAAGTTAGCAAGATTACACAACACGACTGCTCTACGCGCGACCAATTTACCTGCGCGCGGCGCAGACTCGCCGGCCCCGAACACGCCCCACACGCTCTAGCGACCGTGAACAGGCCGCAGTCGCCGCAGCCGGCACTCACACTCGGCAGCCCCATCCGTCTTCTGGCAAAACAAATCACTCACAATTACTCAGATCTCTCCTCAACACTACTACTACTCGCTACCGCGGCCATCCCGTGCACAGTTAGTTGCGTGGGAGGGAGGGGACATGCTCTCTCCCGCTACCTACGGCGCTAAGCGGCTACCGGTGCTAGAAAAGCTCGATCGAGACTCACTAATACAGGCTACTGTTAAGAAACAACGTCTACCAACTCACAGCTATGGTACAGAAAGTTAAAACATCTATACAAATCCTAACTCTTCACGTCTCAACTTGCTGCCGCTTTCCTAAATTACCGCTAAATAATTACAAACAATTTGTACCAACACTTTCAAAATATGTGCAAATGTAATTACGTATTCAAATTTAATAGTGCTTTCTCGGGTTCGCCCGTTATCGTATTGAGTACGAAATACACTCCATCTACATTTAGTTAATATACACTATATTACGCTCGGTGCCAGTTTTAAATTCATAGTCTCGTTTATTCAATAACTCATTTACTGTAACTATTTCGGAAAGTGAAATACAGATATATTACGAACACCAATTGACCCGAGGGTGAAGAAGATATCGTAGCCGAAACCGCGTGAACGATACATAACAACAATTGCTACTTATCGGAAGAAAACTGGTCGTAACCACAATCTGACGAGTCGGTACGAAATTATTGTGACAAATTATCAAAAACCGAGATCTTCGACTCGTAATGGTGAACCGCATAGTAATTATTTGTTAACTACCGAAGAGGACTGCGAGGTCTTTTCGTATCGCGAAAATTTGACAAAGATAGGACTATTGAACTCACCTGTTTACATGAAAAGTTTAAAAATTTTACCGGTCAAAGCTAAGAGGCACAAGCCTGAGCACTTTGTTCTCTGAAAGGAGTGTGCTGGTTTTTGGCTCTTTCTCAACGCCTTATAAAAATTCTTGATAGTATTATGCGCAGGTTCCTGAAATCGCTTTTTAGTAGTGATATCTTCAACTATGAAGCTTCATTTACGGTAAATGAAAAATTTTAATCATCATATAGAACCTGCACAGACTACTACATTTGTGGTACAGACGTAACAAGTAATGACGATTGTTTCAGTTGCACAACACCAACCCAGGCCACTACAAGCCCCGACCAGAGCTGGCAGCGCTTCTGGCGGAGATGGAAGAAGCGCAGAAGGCGGCGTCAACCAGAAACTAATCTCGTTGCCGTAATCTGCCTGTACCCACAGTAGAACCAATAAAGTATACCACCTCTTGCACCAAGGACAAGTACATAACCTTTCCGTTTTTACTATCTCCCACGGCGGAAACTGATCTCGCCTTACTCGGGCAGAAACAAACCCACGTGTATATGCGTATTTGCGTGCACTCGCCGTATCGCGAGAACCTTAACAGCTTTAATCGATCCGCGAACGCATTGTTTACGTCGTGCTGGCCGCCAGGTGGCAGGCAGCTCGCACTCACCGCTCACATCTGCCTGGCCTTCCTGCAGCCCATTGATCACACGCATCTGCCTCCGAGGGGGAGACGACTCACTCCTGCCAACCGTCCGGCAAAAGTAGCTGCACCAATCTTACGATACGTAACTAACATTACTGCTATAGATTAAATCAGTTATTACTGCCCAACGTAGTACGCAAATATGATAATCTAGGTCTACTAGATAAATATCCCATGCATGCCCCTCTTAACCCTCTAGGTGAAGGCATGCAACTTACCGAATGGGCAAAAATCCTGTTGTCGGGAACAGTTTGGCGGCTAGCGTTTCCTCGTAGTTAAGATCTTCTCTCTTCAAACTGTTACTCCTGCTGCAACCAAAAATTACTGGTTAGTTACACTCTTGATGCCGTCTACCGGCCGACTGTGCCGGATTAGTCCCCGCTTCCACCCTGACCTACCCCACGCCCTCCACTAGCATTGGCGGCTTCTTAAGTTCGCACGTCCCCCCCTCCCCCCCTCGATCGTATGACGAAAACCGGGGATACCGGAAAGCTCTCAACTTGAAGAACTCACAGCGCAGCTATGCGATGCGAGTGCCAAGCAGTGGACGAGTTACAGAACTCTGCGACTTCCCGAAACCCCGCAAGCCTGAAGCCCTAGCGCGTACCAGGGTTGCACAAGGGTACATATTCCATTTCAGAAGGAGACTTTCTTGCATAATGCAATTACGTGCCGTAAGCGCTTAAATGCATTACGAAGTCGCACAAGTCACGTTACGCGTGATTCTGAAAAACAAAAGCTCACCCTATTCTGGCGGGCTAATTTGACGGAGAGCGAAGAATTTATTGCTGAATTTGCTAATACAACTCGCGTTTTTCAACCAGGACCAATGTTTCTGATAATGTTATGACGAAGATAGTCGACTGAAACACGAAAATTACATTTAACTCCCAATTACATTTTCGTTGAAGACGTCACTTGAGATTTTATTTAATTGATAAATAGTAACTCAACTAACGTACGATATCCAAATAATTAAATGACAAATTAACCACCAGTTTTAACAACTTTTTATTTAGAATAAACCACGCTTCGTCACCTGATTTGGAACATCTTCAGGTGTTCATTTTTGAACTTTCGGTTGAAGCTGCCCTTGGAGGCGGTTATCAAACTTAACACCCGAAGAAGTCCTAAACGGGGTGAATAAAGGTAGTTTAATCTAAATAAACTGTTTCGAAAACTGGTCGTTTAAAAAATTGATGTTATTGTAAAGTTTCGTAATGGTCAGACGTGGACGAAAATTTACAGCCAAAAATGGTCAGACCAATTTGGCCGTAATTTTTTGCCTACATTATTCGAGGTATCAGAACAATTATAAATTTGTTTTAATCTTGCAGACTAGATTAATTCTCTGACGTCATACCCCAATGAAGGAATATATTCAATGCAGGTGAAAATATTACTTTGATTTTTCTTGTTTGTATTAAAATGTATGGGTATTCGAATTCTAAATTATAAATATTTGAATTAATAAAAAATGAGGATACAATCCTGAATGTAAATTTACAATTTTGGTCGGGGTGGGGATATTAAGTCAGTGCTACTATTAAACTGAATTTTAGGCAGAATTATAAATACCATATTAATTTCTTATTTATTTTACTCTCATTAATATCTAATCTTCAGAATTATAATGTTCTGAACACAGAGAATCAATCCGCGTAAAACGCGAAATTGCACTAAACACATGTTTATTTAGGACAATTCGTTGAAATTTTGGCTCGTACTCGCGAGACCAGTGTTTACTACTAAGGATTATTTATTTCAAATCTAAAACAATTTTAGTAGGGATAAATAAAATCATTAAAACTTTGATACGGAAAAGACAGTTTGAATTACCACATTGTAAAACAATACGAACGAAATATTTCATTCAGAGATCCGTCTAAGCTTTCTATGAGCCTAATATCAATGTTACAGTATGATATATTGAGAAAGCTAACAATAACTTCATTGTTGTATAAATTATTCTGCGGCACTTTTCACGGTTTATTGAACATGAACCTAATTTAGACTCGTAAACTTGCTAGATTTTAGCTCGAGAACAGATTTCAACTCGGCGTGTACTTTAAAAGTGATAATTCTGTTAGTTTATAGAAGAAATGCCTACTTACCAAGTTGCAGGAACCTGGGAAACGCTATCAGTAATAGAATTGCAGCTTCTTTGATTCATTTCGGAAGCAAAGACCACACACGAAAACAATTGAAGTCATAGATGAAGTTAGTTCCCAAAGAAGTTACTTATCATTCACTAACGCCTGTACTCGCAAACTAGCATTAAAATATTTAATAATTTTAGATATTTTAGATAGATTATACGAATATTTAGCGAAATAAGAAATTATTATACTGCTTAGACCCGTACATGCGGTATTTGATAAAATCAACCATATTTCTGATACAGGAAAGTGTTAGAGAACACTAATTGAGATGTACAAAGATTCTCTCCGAAAGCGGAAGCACTACTTCATAGTCGTTTACGGTTACGTACGATTACAAAAAAAATTAATTTATGTCACAGATAAAGACGTTAAAAACTTACAATTAATAGCGTGTAATATCGCGTCATAAATACGAGTATGTAAAACTCTGAACAATTTAATGGCACAGGGAATTCCTTGTTTTCAGATAGATGATCACGTTGGAGGTCTGCTTAACTAAGAGCAGATCAACCAATTTAGTGGAAATCCTGTCATTAAATAATGTGTATTAAAGTTAGCAGTAGTAGTATAACAATTGGTGATTAAAATTTGAATTCTTTATATGACGTTGAACGAAGAGAGTTAAATGTCCTCTATTTAGTGATAGGCCATCCTTCAAACAAAGGAAATGGACACGAACGAGCGCCGAGCTCCGCTTAATATTTTCGGGGCGAAATTAAAATTAACGATCGAATGGGTGGTGCGAGAACATGGCCTCATTTGTGGAGATGGTTCTAATGGCGATGCGCCATAATATTGGGAGAGGGAGAGGCGCTGCCATCTCTCAGCGAGGGGCGAAACCATCTAGGCGGCGCTTCGATCGCTTTAAAAATAAACCCGATGCCGCCGCCATACATTAAGAGGATTCCCGCTAACGACGTTTCAAGAAATATATACGCATCTACAATACGACCTGAAAACTGCGAGGTTCACCCACAAGACTCAAACCCTGGAGCTGAAACACTACATTTATTCAGGCTTACACCGATATTCATTCCTAGTGTAATCGTTATCAATCAGCGTTACATCTCAAATTTCATTCAAAGCAAAAACTGTCAGCATCTTTTGCCACCATTAAAGCATTAAATAGGTTAAAATCGAAGAATCCAGAAAAACCATGTAATCGTTATATGGGTCCGACTTCTTCGACAATAAATGAAATTTTAACCTATCACGACGTTGCGTTCCTTTCAATGGAATCTCTTCAGGCACAATAACTACACATTCAAGAGATATAAGCTGATCAACTTTTTAAATGTTCTGAGCACACAAAAAATGTAATGTTTCTGCGTTGAACAAGTGCAAATATTTCATTACTTCTCCTGAATTTATTTATAGTAAATGCACCCGAGGAGGTTCCAATAAAATGAACATAACGTCGTTATCTATTAAATTTCATTCAATTCCCAACGCATATAATTTAATTGAAATTTAATAATTTGGGAAACTGGTGGGGTGTAACACAGATTGTTTGAAGGACCATTTATTGGTCAAGGATCGTTTTCCGAAGCGTTTACAGAAAGCCACAAGGCAAACGATGCGAGTTGAGAATCGGACGAAGCGGTATAGTAAAATCTAAGTCCTCGTATGATCGTGTAATATAAAAATGACGTGAAGACTATTTTTCTCATCATTTATGTACCCTGAACGAAACTTAGTTCAAACACATCCCTTGATCCAAATAGGCAATTCCATAATGAGGCTATTTGATTACAAATTTTAATCAAATGGAGCTACAATACTGGAGTTTTTTTAGAAACATTTTAATTAAAGTTTTCCAAAATCTTAGATCGTCAGTAGCTTGCAAAGAAACAAGTTTACTGTGCATAAAGGTCTAGACACCTTTAAAGGAAACACCATCTGTAAATAATAAAGGTACTATCATTCGTGGAAAAATGCTCATGGACAAACGGTTCCTTTACTATTTTAAAGACAGCCAAAAATACCCAGCCAAGGAGACTCCACATTACATAAACTATAAAAACTGGCTCATTGTGTCACAATTTTAAGAGATCGAACTAAAGCAGTAAATATTAATTCTTGACTTTAAAACGACTATAAAAATATCTTTATATTCCGATTGACAAGTTATTCAATGTAATTTGGTAAAGCAAATAGATTGGAATAAAAATGTTACAGAATAAATGAAAGTTACATCGGTCGAAAGTAGCAACATAGTTTATAGTACAAAACAAAATCGAAAAAAGAATTAAAAAATTGGAAGAATAGATGTGAAAACGATAAAGAATATTATGTATATTCTGATCGCCAGACATTAAATAATTCGAATAAAATTTAAGTACTGCAACAGTCATTACCGAGAATACTGGACATTTGTTGTTGTGGTAATCAGTCCTCAGACTCCATGCTAACCTATCCCGCGAAAGCCTTTTCATTTATACTTAGCTTCCACATCACACTTACTCCCTAATCTCCTTGGCGTATTCCATACTCTAACCTCCATCTTATGTTCTTACCCCACACACTTCTCTCTAATGCTAATTTTACAAGACTTTCGTGTCTCAAAACGTGGCCTATTAATTTATCCCGTCCTTCTCTTGGTCAAAGTCCTCTTAATCAGGAAATATAGGCATTCATTATAAGATGAAGCGGACTTTAATGATGATAAACAGTAACCTTGAAACATTGTTACAAATTTATGTAAATAGTCCTGCAAACTACAGAAAAATCGTAATCTGATCCCTTACTTTCAGCTTAACCCAAATGTAGTAAATAATGGGACCACCTTTAGTAGATTAGTAAACCGACTTTCGGTACATCTTTGTACCCTCTTCAAGGTTAACAATTCTACCTTCTAACAGAATAAGTAAATTATCAATCAAATACAGGGGTTAACCAATAGTTCACGTCGGTTTACGTAATAAAAAAGTTGTCTGTTAAAGATAGTTTCATTATTTCCTTTAATTTAAAACAGACGTAAAAAATCTATTAACCAAATATGGTAGGAGCATAAACAACAGCAAAACTATTGTGTATCGAATAAGTTAAAGGGTTTACCGGAAGCATGGTCCGGATATCCTGTGGCAATTTGAGACGCTTTGTACGGAAAGGTAAGTCTTCTCATAATGGCGGATGTTGATTCGGGGTGCTGCCATTCAGCACTCGTTTTAAATCTTATGGAAACTGCTCGTCACCAAAAACAAATCACGCCATTATCAATCAATTTCAAAAGCAGAATCCCTAGTCTTAAACACAGCCTGGAAATCGTACTCGTTATCGGTTTAAATTAACGACAATTCTGTAATTTGGGAATTGAGTATTCTCGTCTTACCAACATAAGCAGAGTGGAATAAGAAAGGGATAAAACAGCGCGTAGCACAACCACGTTCACACATGTTACGTGACGACTCGACTCAAATATCTCACGAATCAGCTATTTAACTTAGCTGTGAATAACGTCTCGTGAAGCACGCTACATCGGAATTCCTGGTAGGGGTGCGTCTTGTAAATTCCTCCCTACAGGAGATGTGACAACGTTGCAAGACCAGCCATTGTCGTTCAGGTAGGTAGGGGAGATCTTCCCATTACGTTCCAGGCAACTAAGAACTCGAAGAAACCTTCATACAACACAATAAGAGTTCCCCACTGTCTACTTCTTAAATTATTACGACGCATTCATTTTGCTACGCGCGAATTTGTGGGAGTCTATTCTTGAGACAACCACAACAATACTTTGCAACCATGTTTAAAATACATTTGTCTGAAAGCGGCGACGCATTATTAATGCATTAACTGCATTTCCAAACACGGAGTTCCGTACTATGACGGTAACTACACTATATGCGGAATTTAAATGAGAGGTTACTTCTGCTGTATTGTGGACCACTAGGAACATGAATTCATTTCAACAGCTGTCTAGGTGCAATCGGATGAAGATTTCAAAGGCGTTACTGTAGGACGATTTAAGGCTACGAATGGAAATGCGGACGCGTGCGACTCGCTATTTTTATCGTGGACCAGACTGTGCCTATGAATATAAAGCATGACACAAGCGCCGTTCTCCAACGTCAGTTATCACGAAGCCTCTTTATATCGACAAGAACGTTGCTTTAAAACGATATAAGACCCCAAAAGCTCAGCCAAAGTATACTACACAACTGTTAAGATACCCCACGTTTGTAGACACCATACCCATAAAGAAAAAAACCTAGTCCAAGTGGACGAGACCTGGAACGTGGCCGAAGATAAGTATGCAATACATTGTGTGAAACTACATAACATGGAATGTAACGTTTAGAACCTGACAATCGTTAAAAAACAGTGAAACTGATTCATAAACCGGTAGTTACTACAACAGAAAAATAAATTAACTGAGAAAATAGCATAAAAATCAACTAAGGGAAAGGTAGGAATCAAAGTTCGGGTAAGGGCCAAATTCAATGCCCGAAAATAACTTAATATGTAAGAACTTAGTCATAAGACAAATATTTTGAACATCGTAAGAGTGAAAAATCTGTTATAACATGTCATAGCAGAAAATATTAGTTTCAGACTATGCCAAAATTATTATTACTAGTACTAAACTGGCTGTTATAGACCAACAGTTTTAATCAACTATTTTAATACCCTAAAACCATAATAGTATTCACCATTTACGGTGCATTTTATGCTTAAGGTAAGTAATAATCAACAATTTACATCATTTTAGCAATCTTAGAATAAACTTCTAGTTAGCACCAATTTTTAGAGCCAGGTGACAAAGAAAAGTAGATCTCTCGTGGGGGGGGAGGAAGTTTCCAATATAGCAGGTAAGAATGCCGAATCCGAAAACTAGTTCGTTGTCATCAATTAGGCCAGCAATATGGCGGCTTCGAGCTCGGATCGATGGAATATCGAAAGCGTTCAAGGTCATACTGCCTCTGAGTCACAAAGGTCCGGAAGGTCCTACTACCTGCATGGATTGGAGAATTTTACACTTTCAAAACAACCAGCGCCTCTAACGTTACGGACAATGACAGATATTGCTGGTACTTTAACTTCCCAGGAGTATTGCATACTAATTTCATGACTACGAGTGGAAAAATAATTATTTATGGATGCACTTTTCATCTCAGTTTAGCACAGGACTGTCAAAACATGTAATTTATTAATGTAATTGCTTTATTATCGGTCAGGCAAGATACAGGCCAGACCAATAACTATTAAACACTATTGTTTTACACCAAGTTAATCCATTAAAATCAAATATGCATGTTCAATCTTTAATACCTAATAGGCAAATGAAAGTATCATTGTGCCTGTACATTCTTATTAACTCAATTGTTAAAATTGTTATTGTGATTCCTCTGAATGTAAAGAATGGCGTCCGAATCCAAAGATTTGTCATCAGGAATTCAAAATCGAGGAACAAATGAGGATCCAGTCTATGAAGCGGTGGACAATCTCTCTTTCGCACCGAATACCTACTATCAAATCCTCAATGCGACAGCCTTCAATCAAAAGAAAGGTATTGAAAACCCGAAAAGAATTTATGAATCGCACGAGTTTTCCAAGAAACTTCAAAACGAGAATTGGCTTCAGTTATCGTAAGTCGTCAAACATCCACCACCACTTGGCCGAACTGTCAGTTTTTATGAATTAATAAGGGATACAAATTAAGTTATTACAAATTTTGGGAATTAAAACGCTGTCATTATTTCAGTATTTGCTGTTACAATCGGGTGAAAATTTCCAAAAATTGTCTGTTACATCTCACCTTAAAGTCAGTGGCATTTATTAAATGTTAAACGGCGGTCGAAAATCAACCATTTAGTTATTTAATATTTCACTTAAGGGATACAGAACCCACAATTTAGTTATTCAAAGTTCCAATTGAAGAAAACACTGAAATATGTATATGCTGATCTTGCATGCAGCAGACAAAAGCTTAATGGATCATACTAAACTGCTCCCGTAGAGCTGCTTTAATGGAAAGCTCATCCATCGGAGGTGGCAACCAGGAATCGTGCCCGTGTCCCATCCCAACTGCTTACTATTTTATCTGGAATTTCTCCAGTTTTTCCGGACATTTGGTATTCATCTTCACAAATTAAATTATTGACTGTTTATATGCAAATTGATCGGAACCCGACAGCGGAGTCAGTTTCGGCGTGAGCCGAGTTCGTGGAGCGGCCGAGAGATGGCAACGGCTGGCCACCACCACCACCATGCAATTTTAACCCTGGTCTCCCCTGCCCTCCGCCGATCCACGGGTACGGATATCGACTACCGCTCTAGTCGCAGCTGGCCGCCGTTACCTAAACCCACAACGCCGAGAACTTACGCTACGAGACACCTCGCAAGAATCTGGCAACATCGCTGCCCGACTATTGACGTTTGTCTCGGCGGCGAGGACTACCACAACCCCGCAGACGAGAACGGAAACCAGCCATGCCCCTCTGCAGTCTCTCTGACCCGCAAACTACGTCATTCAGTCACATGGAAAAGCAGCCAACGGCGTGACGCGCGATACATCATGCGTTTTACGTCTAGAAGGAACAGAGGATTGATTTGTGACAGGATAATTTTGGAAGGCAGTCGCATGAGGTCGCAGAAAAAAAAATAAGAACCGGGGATATGTTTGAAATTGCCAATATTCTCTCCATTCAAACGGCTCGTGACACTCGCAAGATTGAGGTTCCCGCCAAGGTCCGAGCACGCGTATAAATAGAGCACGCTGCCATTAGTCAGCTTGACAGCCACCGGGAGAAACAAAGGTGGCAAAATCTCGAGGCAAACAGAGCGAGGAGGGAAAGCGTGACCAAAGAAGAAAGGCGCTCCACCACCCACGCGTCAGACCCCGTGCGGGAAACGAACCCGCGAATACGCATTGCGACCCTGGCACGAAGCCAATCCAGCGTCAACCGACTCTTAATCGTACTACCCTCGCCAAACGTTTCACAGAGGATAAAAAAAAATCACGCAACGAATAAAGCCGTAAAAACAAATTACAATTGAGTGTCAAGCGTCGTTATTGAATTGAAAATTGTCGAATTTTTATGTGGTTCACAGCACGTTCTCTAGCTGAAACGAACATCAACAGACCTGCCGACGACTCCGAAGTGAAATTGGGCATGCGAAATAAGCAATGGTACAACAGCGAAAGAAACTACTACAACGCAAATCAACCCAATGATCCATACATACCGGACGTACAAGGAAACTAAACATGCGGTCGGAATTAGAACGAAAATTCGTGAGGGGACTTGCTCCTTTGTCCGGACACGGGGAGACACAAAGAAGGCCGCACGTGCAGCTGCTCGCTCGCACCTTGGTCAGGGTTACCAACTCAACTGGGACATACGTGGGAGATCAGGATACCCGCGACAGACTACTTGCCGAATCGTTAAAAACTCCCCCGGCGTCGCGGGACCTTCGGCCCTCGACACATTCCGTTTCGGGAAATTACCACCGGCGCGTCAATACTCGGACGTCGACGGTGGTCTTCCTTGCCTATCGATCTGAGAGAAGCGACTTAACCCTGAGCGCAGCAACTATACTCACCGCCAGCGTCAGCGTTGAATCACATATACTACGGCACGGCACGGCGCGCTGCTCTGCACAACACTACACCACCACTGCGGTCACTGGCTGGCACTCATCGCAGACACGGCCGCACTATGTCTGCCGCCCGCGGCTGCAGAACCAAGCTCTGCCCCTCCCCTCTCCGCTTCGCTCCATTCCTCGCCTCGGTCCCGCCGAGCCCACCCGAGCGCCTCCGAAGCTACGCGAACGTGCGTCGCCATGGCAACGTCGATGTTATAAGGCAAAGCGGGGTAGCGGCTCCAGAAATAGTCCACGCCGTCGTCCGCGTCAATTAACATCGAAAATTCAGCATCTGCGCGGACGTTGGTATTTCCTTAGAATACTTTGCACGACAATGGCTTGTAATAAAGCCGCGATAAATTCCCGACTTAACATAGATATAATATATAAACTTGCACTTACACTGTGCGACAAATATGTTTAATAAAAATATATTTTTTAAATTTGAAATATAATTTTTAAGAACGAACTTTATTTCGACTACATTATATAACGAGCAATAGACTGACAAAACAAGATAAAACTCTTCTATTATTCTGCACACCTTCCTGGTTTCGTCAAGTGCAAAATATCTTAATAGCTTTAAGAAGAACATGCATCTATGGACGAATTATGGTAACACCACACTTAGTAATATCAGTTAACCAACCTATATCCCTAAAGTGTGTGTAGATTGAGCCATAACTTTCTTATCGTTAGAGGCTTTGCTCCATGCACTGTTGAAGGCAAATAGTTTCAGTAATGTAATGACATTTAGCGATTTATATATTCACCCGCATTTGCTGACTGGTATTCATTTTGCAGATGTTATCAACTCTCGCATACAATTAAATTCAAGATACCAGTAAAATTCATTTTTCTGCATACAGTCGGTTGAATAATTTTCCGTTCCATGTTTTCCTAAAATATTCCTTCATGTAACTGTCCGAGTTATTAAAGATTGGTCCTCTAAATTGCTATTAAAATACGAAGACTCAATTTCTAATCTGGTCAACTGGAATTTTATTCTAATGTAACCATACGTCTTAGTGACTTGAAATTCCGTTTAAACGCCACGCCATCTACAAATATCTTCCCTTTCATTAAATCATTTCTAGTGTTATACTTTAAATCACACGTTTCCCATATTTATTTGGTGGTTGTAAACGCTCACGAAAGCCATGTTTGTTTTTGTCTGCGATATTAGTTTAAAAAAAATTTAACTACCACTGACTTTGACACGACTGATTATAAAAATATTAATTTAAATTAATTATAAATTTCAGTTTTATTACAAATTAAAAATATTAAAATTCGTTTAAAATGACTAATTATTCGATTTGTCTTCTTTTTCGGTAAATAATGTTTAAATTTTGGCTTGTAATGTAAGCAAATATGTAACTATATCATAAACGAAGTATTTCGTACATTGCATCCTGAATTTAAGTAATGGTTTCTTTTGTAATTATATATTTTATTTATTACAGTTCCCTGATGCCGAATGTGTTTATATAATTCATACTTAAAAAGTTACTCACATTAAAATTGACTATATATATGTACTGGAGTCTACGACCTTGGACATGCATAAGGTAAGAGTTGTCCGTTGATCCCATTGGATCATTCGGCCAACTGCCTCAAACTGGTGCAGACACTGTGAAGGGAATGCTGCGAAACTCTTCTCCCGTCATTTGGAAGGGCATGAGAATAATACCCAACAGCCCGACCTACCTGATGTAGATTTTCTAGGGTTTTCCCTGCATCTCTTTAGGTGAAACACCGTGTAGATCCTTAAACTATGGTCCGGGGCCCCTAGTCAACCCTTGGCTACCTTGCTCTACCTTCCACATTCTCCCTTTTTCTATTCCCTTCCTATACTATTAAAGGCAAGTTGCCTGTTTCAGGATCACCCTAAAAAAATAAGCAAATAAAAAAGGTGACCTACATGTATATATCTTACTGCAACAGGTTTGTTCTAGGTTTTATCAACAAATAATAGAAATCAAATGTATTAAATTATAAGAAACTTCATTGTACTTTAAATTGTCCTGAAATTTGAAGCTACGCTTCGTAAACGCTTCGCTGAGCTAAAGTCACTTCTAACAACCATATTAAGGAAAAGAAAGACGAAAATGAATAACATATTGATCAATTTAAAAATGAGAATTTACCAACGACTGTTTGTTACGGCCTGCCTTGTAGTTAGTCTTCAATAAATTATGTTTTATAGATAACCCCAGATTATTTTCCGCGCTATCTTTCCCGTGAATAATTGAAATTGGACGAAAAACCTTATTTCTGTATTAGATTTTTGATGGCGATGTGATTAGTCATATGTAGTGTCTTTTTTAATAGAATATTAGCATGTAAATATTACTAGGGCCCTGAAATAGATACTAGGTTACCTGCCACCACGAGCTGTGATCCCTCGCTGTGCGAAGCTGCCAGATATTGTAAAAAAAGGTTACTGCAAACATCCGTTCCAAACAAAGAAGGGGAAAAGAAGGGAGATGAATAACTAGTAAATGTCTAATTTATGTACTAAAAATGACAAGTCTCAGTTGAACGAGAAGTTAAATGCCAAAATCATCATTTCTATAAGAAAAGGGATAGTTTTCCGACGCGGCCCGTTTCCTTCTTTCAAATATGAGAATTATTTAAGAATACTCAGGGCAATGTCAAAAAATATAGCAATGTTATCCAATAACTCATTTGCAGCAAAAACTGTCACAAACCACTTTCTGTTTGTCTCGAGCAATGTCACGAAACAATTACTTTTTCAGTTTATCGAAGGAGTTCCATATCAGAAGTTTATTTTTAAGATATCTTAGCTGCATTTCAAACTAACGCAAACCTGTATTTGATTAGCTCAATCCGGTTCCTACAGTATTTATGTTTTTAGTAATTTTGTCTAATACGCTGATTAATGTATTGATGTCCAGGTATTCGACAGTACAGATCTTACTTTTCTTAGTAGTTTTAATATACTTCAACATCTTTTCGTTTTATCGTCTATTTTTCAGTTCGTTTGAAATTCTAAGTGCAAAGGTCTGAGGTAAACGAACGTATGACGTGACGAAAGTTAGAAAAGCTGAGTTTAGGAGAGCTTCGCCCTCGTTTCAGATCACATCACACGGCCGGTGGTAAAATATTCATACAATAGAAAATTTAATAAGAATTGACACTATTGAACACGAGCTAGACAGTAACCAAACAATAATTTAATTGCATTGTTCGACGACAGATTTTCTACTACGGAACGAAAGTGGTTATTACAAGAATAATGGAGTGACTGTATAACAACAAGAGATCAGCTTCGCTAAAGGCGTGAGGAGGGGGATAGAAACATGTGCGAAATTTATGGAAAATGTTAATAAATCGCTATTACCGAACATAGCAGGGTGATGCAAATTCAGAGTACTTGCTCATCAGTGGAGTATCGTCCTTAACTTCCGTAAAAATATCCCTTCCCAATCTAACACCCTTTGTTATTTCACTTTTTCCCATACTACACTCCGTTACCTTTGTTTTGCCTCTAATAATCCTCATATTGTACTCTTTCTCCAGGACTACGTTCATGCCATTTATTATGGTTTCCAAGTCTTCTTCTGACTCCCCTTATACTACAACATCGTCGGCAAAGTGTAAAGGAGAAATAAGATACTAAATTTTATATTTACAGACTTCATTGAATTTTTCAATATTTGTATCAAAGAAGTAATTTTTGCACAAAACTACGATATTTAGGCGAGTATAGACCGTTCTTTTACCTAAAAATATTTATGGAAAATTGGGCTCCTGCGTGTACGCGGAATTTATAAATTAAACACAGTAAAACCCTTCAGCTCAGAACACTTTACTAGTATACAGCTTTTTATTAATTTTTAATTAATTATTTATTACACTAATAGCCTGTTTTCGTGAATATCTATAACAGGGCTTATTTTCATATCTTACAGGATTTGTGTTACAGATTTCTTCTATTTTTTATTTTATTTTATTCTTACCTTTCAACTTATTGCAATTTAACGTCATTAAAATAGTTCGCCAATATCACCTGACGCTTTGCCACTCATTGGCGTTGTCAGATGAATCGCAGATTACAGAATAAAAAATGTTGTCTACAAATACCCTAGAATTTTCCTAAAACCAGTGTAAACGCAGCTTTAGGAATGTGTAACATTGCCTCAATTCGCATAACGAAGCTACTTTGTGTCCACTAAAGTCTCAAAATTTAAATGCGGCTTATGCACGCCTAAATACGGCAATTATTTTAAAGAAAAACAATAGTCACTTGACGGGAACCTAAATTGCTGCAACGTCTCTATAACAGCATAGGAAGTGATAGGAAGGTATAGAAAGGGAAGATACGGACAAAGTGAAAAGTTTATCAAGTTCAATTGGGCCTATAGTTTAAGGATGCTACGAGCACTCGTCTGAACAAAGTTTTGCAGAGTATCCCTTGAAACACGTGAATCGGATAGTGCTTGATCTTAGTATATATGGAGTTAGCTGAGAAATCGCAGCATTCGTATTACCAAGCCTCTACCAGGTTTGGAGGCAGCCGTTGTCTCCTACAATGAGAATGGCGTACATCTCTTGGCGGATACCGATCTCCTATGACCTCAGAGAATCATATTCTCAAAATTTGCTCAAGTGTCCCGGATTATGGGAATCTTAATTCAGAACCAGACAGGAAAAGGCATGCCTGTAGGTAGTTTCATTATATTCCTGTTCTTTTCATAATATAGACGTAAATAGTTTTAAATTAGAAGATCGATTGTGGTTAGTTCGCGTGAAAGGTATGACCTAGAGCGAATTAATCACGCTTGAAAAAAAGCAACACTGCCGAAAATGAGGATTTCTTTGTTATATGGCAACGAAGCCTCCCTCCACGCGGATATGCCAGAGGACGTCTAATATGAAACGGACTATACAAAGTTAATTCATGCTGTAGTTTTCTGAATAGGAGAATTCAAGAAATATGTACTGATAGGTGTTTTATAATCACGTTACGTAATTGTTGGCTAAAGATTCTTCCGGTGATTATAATGGATGGAATTCTCTCAGAATTCTTGCCAGGTAAATTCGTCGAAAACACGCTTCGTTTTGATGACACAGACAATAATCGCAACGTTGCGTGCCTTAGAACTTAAGCGGCTGGCATCAGGAGAGGATTTCATTTAAGTTCGCATCGAGTTATAGAAGCTAAAAGGAAGATAATAAAAAGCAATCACGCATTACCGAAATTATTTCCGCTCCATTCATATTTAAATAAATTTCTGATGTATTACACGGAAGATTTGGAATCTATACTTTTAATTAGACCAGTCTTAATTTTTTCTCAATTTACCAGTATTCTGAGATGTTTGATGAAATTTGGTTTTGATTGTGGCTAGTTTCAGCTTAATTCCCTTCAGGTTAATTGACGTTACATGAAGAAATACTTTATCACCTCTCTTTTCCCTCGGATCTATACTTGCGATTGCCATCCAAGGTTCAAATGCGGATACAGAATTAACTAGCTTGTAAAATTGACCCTAGATTGAGAATCGATAGTTTACCACAGGGGGCCTGGCTTTGATTTAATTCTCAATTTAGTACACACCTTTAAAAATTAAAATGTAACCCGCGAGCTCAGCACCATCATATCAGAAGTAGGGGGATATTGCTCTTTGATTCTGACACAGATTTATTTTGACAAAGTTTAATTTATTCAATATAGCAATCACTTGTGACTTCGTTCACTTAAATTTTGAGATGCGCTAACACTATCTGTTATATAAAAACTTATACTTATTTACTAATTTAACATTTTTAGTTTTACCGTAATAACAATAGTAAAATTATATGAACTACAGTATCACTTATGTATCTGTTTACCAAGAAACGATAAATCAAATAAACACATTTATTTTTCGTATATAGATATATTTTGCATTTTTTGAGTTTAATTTTTCGTGGTGGTTGTAGTGGTACTCACTCGTAAGACTGGTCTGATGTAACTCTCCATGCTAACCTATCTTGTGCAAGCCTTTACATTTCCGCAAAACATGGCCTATTAATCTATCCCTTCTCTTGGTTAACGTCCTCCATATTGTTCGCTCTTCACCTATTTGACTTAGAACTTCCTCGATAGTGATTCCATCCGCCCATCTGATTTTCAGCATTCAATATATAGCACCAATTTTCCGAGGTTTCTATTATTTTCTCTTCTGCAACGTTTCGCACCCATATAAACGCCACGCTCCATACGAACATTTTTAGTAATGATTTCCTAATATTCGTACTTAATTACCAGCAAGTAAATTCCTCTTTTTTGCGGAAGTCTTCCTTGCCTGTGCTATCCTACTCTTTTCGTCTACTATACTTCTACCTTCACTAGTTATTACGCTTCCCAAGTAGCAGAATTCCTTAACTTCCTTCAAAACATCCCTTCCCTATCTAACAGCCTTCGTTATTCCACCGTTTCACATACTACACTCCATTACCTTTGTTTTCCGTCTATTAATCCTCATATTGAACTCTCTTTCCAGGACCACGTTCATGACATTTAGTATGGTTTCCAATAATACTAGAATATCAGCAAACATTAGGTTTTTGATTTATTCTCCTTGCAGTATGATTACTTTTCTATATTCTGTTTTAACTTTCTTCATCGCCTATTCTTTATACAAGTTGAATAGCATGGGCGACAGACTGCTTTCTTTTCTTGATCTTCCATACTAATTAGTGCTGACTGCTGTACTCTTCAATACTGTGTTTCAGTTTACATTATCAAAGGCTTTTTAAGCTTTATACCACAGCAGAGCAAAGAAAGGTAAAATGAAACTAACCTGTCAATCCCTGAGAATTTTCTACTCCAGTCTGCTTTGGAGCGGCATGACCCATTCGACATTTTACTAATATTTATATCTTCTGTACCTTGCAAGATATCGAAATTGAACATGCAAAAAATTTAAGTTAAAATTCCCACTTTGATCCCCAATATTTTCATTGAAATTCATCGAGGCTTTTCGGAGTCCATTACAGACAAAGATTCAGACAGACAAACAAAAATTTTGAAAACAGTCATTTACGATTTTGCATAGTATAAATAGAATTTTTAATTAACTTTTGGCACGTATTTTGAAATTACATTTAAATATTATTTAATGGTATAGATTTACATCTATAAATGTTCCATGAAGTAAATGTTTAAATTGGACTGAAAGCATTATAAAATTTAACGAGTTTCTTGATGTCAGTAACATTAGTCTTGCTGCAAGACGTGATAGTATTGCATCAGTTTGGAGGGCTTAAACCTCGAGCTCAGATTTTCTCAGCACCGTCGGTGAACGCCGTTGGTTCCAGGTTTATGACCTGCTCACAGTTCGAACTAACCATTGATTTTTCGGTCCTACGGGAAGAATTCTCGAACACACACCCGACCCGGATCGCTGCCAAAACATTCCTAGGTGCTCCCTTCGCACTTTCCAGCTTTCACAAAAACAACCCCCACCGTGGGAGGCGTGAATATATATAAAAGGTCTTTTAGTTCCGGACTGCACAGGCTGTATTGTTAATTTGGATCAGTGCTCTGCTGACGGTTCTCAGCGACGGATATTGATCCCGACCTGCAAAACTACTCAGGACACAGAAATTCGCCTGGCTCGTAACCAAAGCGGCTCGGTACTTGTAGAACCTTCTCCCGTCTCAATACAATTATCATAATCACCTGCATGCAACGAATTAAAACATGAATATATTTTTAAAATTCCAAAAAGTTGTTAACAGATTAAAATGTATTATCTGTAACTCAAGCAGTCGTTCAATGGAATTGATTGATTGAATTGGTTAATTATGTAATGAAGTAACGTCAAAAAAATGATAGAACATAGAAACGAAGCTATAGTGAGTGTGTTATTAATATCGCATTGATGCCTTCGACGGAAGTTATAATTTTCTTTTCTGAAGAGAATTTAAAATATGACGAGAAGCACCATTTTCTTTTTACAATTAAAGATACTTCCAGGGAAATAGATCTGTAGATTGAAACACGTGTTTACACTTTATATATAGCTGAAGCTTAAGACTGAAAAGCAATTTTTTTGTTCTGTCGCGACATTCAAAGGATTGAGGCTAAACCGACAAAGACCATTCGTCTTCGGAGACAATATACATCCGTGGGCGCAGAACCTATTTTCGGGCGCTGTCGCGCGTGAAGACTATAGACAATTTGAAATCCATAAATAGCATTTCGGCGCAATTACTGAAAAATGTGTGAGCGCCAGGCTGCCAAATGTGAAGACAGAAAGCTCTGTGCGTCTTACAGAGGCCCATTCAACTTAATATAGCGCCTGCCCTGCGCCCTGCGTTCTAATATTCAACTGCTTCCTACTATTCCTTATCGTGTCCAGTCTAAATTTCAAGAAAATAAAACTCATCGCCCTATTAATTGTGCTACTCGCCGGTAAAAGTAAAGCTTACATTTTAACAAAATGAGATCGTTATATACAAACAAGTATACTAAAATATTACTATAATTGGATTGGATGGTAAGCTGAAGTTCACTTCAACACGAAAATTTTCTGAGACAACATGATAGTGTTAAAAATATTTTGAAAACATTGATTCAGGGAAACGTAGCGTATTACGTCAATATACCTATTAGTAGAAGTTCAGGAATGGAAAAATTGGGTATGGGAAAAGGTTCGGAAGAATATAAACAATATTTTAAAATGGTTGTTCTTTCACTCTAAGGAATGTATCTTCCTGTCAACAATACTCCCCGTCCATATTCTCCCTTCTATTGCGCAGTTTTTAAAATATCTAAGTGCAAAACAATTCAGAGGATCAAAAAATCAATTGGCACTGCATACTAGTCAGGAACAACTTATCAAAAACTCTATAAAATTAAGAAAAAATACGCGTTATTGTTATCAAGATTAGTAGACAAAGTAAGGTAAAATATTTTAGGTATATTTACAAGCACAACATGACAACATAGCCAAGAGGCCGACTTCGATAGGTTCCGTCGACAATTAGTTATGCATCAAGTAAAATTGAATCTAATCTGAAATACCGCACAACTAATTTTCTCAGCAGAAAAGAAATGATATAATATGTCATCGTTTACCAATGTTCATTCAAAAGAGCACAACTTTTGGAATAATTTAACACGTAGTAATAAAACTTACTGCTCATAAAGAGTTATAATTTTGATTTTACACGAAATGACAACTTCAGAATTGTTTGGTTTAATTCGCAACTTCAGAATTGTTTGGTTTAATTCGCAACTTCAGAATTGTTTGGTTTAATTCGCAACTTCAGAATTGTTTGGTTTAATTCGCAACTTCAGAATTGTTTGGTTTAATTCGCAACTTCAGAATTGTTTGGTTTAATTCGCAACTTCAGAATTGTTTGGTTTAATTCGCAACTTCAGAATTGTTTGGTTTAATTCGCAACTTCAGAATTGTTTGGTTTAATTCGCAACTTCAGAATTGTTTGGTTTAATTCGCAACTTCAGAATTGTTTGGTTTAATTCGCAACTTCAGAATTGTTTGGTTTAATTCGCAACTTCAGAATTGTTTGGTTGAAATATAAAGAACTGTCAACTTATTCATAAGACTTTTGTTAATGTATTAAATAGCTATTGTATTGCTACAAGTATGGACAGAGCCAAGATAACTTTCATTTTATATCAAGCCTTCGTCTCTAAGATTGCCAATTTCCTGAAATTAGTGTAATTCCATATCTGATAGTGTTCGCGTTATCAGTTCACATGTAATTTCTCGTGCTTGAAATTAGTCACAATAAATTTTAAATTATCTAGAAATTTTTCTATCGGTTACGTGGATATATTGTCGTTCTAACTGGATTTCATTTTGATTCAAGAAGAAAAGAAATTATTTCAATAAAAGCTAAAGTCTAAGGGCTATTAAATTGTATTGATTCACTCTGTTTAGTTCCATTACTTTATTTTCTTCTAAAAATAATTTACTTCAACTTCTTTGGGACGCTCAGTGACAGCGTATTACAGCACTTAATCTCCGTTGTCTTCGATCTTATGCAAGATAAAAGATAGACCAAGTTTGAATATTTTTTTTAATTCACTGTCTGTTTTAAATAATATATTTAACGACCAGTTGTCAAATATTTTAATAATTCAAAAACAATTGATAATATTATTGTTGTATATTTCGGTAATTAATTGTACCCTCAGTAGGATTCGTTCCAACTGAAAGATTGGTCTTAATGTTATAAAATGTTCTTTCCTATGTAACATAGTATTAATTTCTTAGTATATATCTGGGTTTAATTATAGAAAATTTTGTGAACTATTCTAGAGTATGGGGCATCATGTTCGGTTCCGTACATGAAGAAGCATTAAAGGCACTGGACAAAATTCATAAAAAAAAATGTATTCAAAAAAGTCATGCATACTTGGGACGAATTCCGTTAGACTCTTTCTGAAATAGAAGGAAACGGACTAGACATTGTGCATTACTTAGGACTCCCAATAACGAACCGGGCCGGAGAAATATGGGCAGTTTTTTTTACCTCCCACTTGTCTAAAAGCGATCATTCGTGCTATACTAGACAGAGAAAACTGGGAACTAATTTAGGGAAATTATCATTTCTATATGGAACCATTCGGGATAAGAAGAATCAACTTGAAAACGTGCCAGCTGCCTGCCAACTTAGTAGAAAAAAATTGAAAAATGATTAACGACTTTGATAGGCTTTTATTAAAAAAAAATTATTATCATCAATAAACTACGTTGTACGGATCAAGTTTACTTATACGTATGTCATCTTTTAAACAAAATAAGTTGCGTAGAAATGTGAAAACTAAATGATATTAACTAATTATCACATAATTCATTGAATTGTTTTCCGGTTACATTTTGTATTTAGTAGGACGATGACTCGTTAGTTGCCGAAAAAATCCAATAAATATTTCATAATAATTCTAAAAGGCTTTTCTTTTCAATTTTCAATTACCAATAATCAACATGTAGAGATATCCAATGATATGCTCTGAGATTTAAATTTTTTATTAAAATCGTTATTATAATATAGTTTAGGGGTAATGTAACGGCTTTACACTTTTATATTAATTTCTTGTTGTATATTATATTGTAAAGGTAGCCACCGGTCTTTACCCTATGCGATGCCATAAATCTACACTTTAGGATAGGTAAACTGTTACAACTATCAATTCATCTATTCATAATTAAAAATGTACCATTATCAGACATTTGTTTCCTACCACGTATTTTCTCCGTCGTTTCTATTAATGCCCGATTTCCCCTGAACATTTTGAAAATCGCACCCAGTCGCGAGTTTTCCCTTGTAATTAATTTTTATACGAGCCTTTGATATACAAAATTTGCAGTTACGTCTTGCATTCTTTGAAGTGTATTTACATGACATCCACTATAATCGTCCCAGCATGTACGACAGATAAAATTTGAAGCTACCAAAATGTTGGCGTAGGGCAATATTAAATCAGGCGTTTATTTGGTACTCCTTGTAAATTTTCCATTAAACATAAAATTTCTTCGATCACAGGTGTGACACATTTATCTTAACGTCAGAGATGCTGCTTATCAAATAGCTGGCCCAATGTGGCCGGAAGTAGTGCAAATAGCACATCTTCGTGTGCCAGCTGGAGAAAGTCCCACAGCGTGGCTTAAAGTGAAGGTGTGAACGGTCCATGACATCGCCATATTACGTAATGCAGTGCTTTACAATTTACTCCTCCCCTCGCCATAGCCATTTAATCATCATCTTAGTTTATCACAAAGGAAGTCTTCGTCGAGATTTAAGGCGAGAATACTACTCAGAAACTACTAAACGGCTCATCGCGAAAAGAAAATTTATACTTTCCGTTACACTGCTCACTCTTTTATAGTTTTCTCGTAATAGGGAGAATACAACTCTTAGCCACATGTCTCCCCGAATTCAAAGTTTCCTGTGAATCGATATTCCGACCGCAAAGTTTTCTGTAGGTAATATTTCAGTACTTTTTAATGAATGAATCTGGTGCCAGGGTTTGAACAGTTTTATTTAGCGCCTGGTTTGTAAACAGAACTATTGTTTCATGATGTGTTACTGTATTGCACATAAATTTGCTAGAAAACGACAACAAAGGAAAGTCCGTTGCTTGGGTGTGTATACATAAAATAAGTGAGATTATGATTAACAATGGAGAGCGAAGGTTAGATTTGTAACATTTATAAATATTCCAGCCATGTGAGAAATTTGCATCTTGAAAACATATGAATCACAATATCTACTTTCAAAATAACAATATCAAAATAAAAGCTTAAAACATTGTTATTGTAATAATTAAATAAGCGTAAGCCCTAAGAGAAAAATATAATAAATGGAGATTAATAACAAAAAGTTACTTTAAAATATTTTACTGAAATGGTCTAAAATTAATGTCATTGCAACTTCAGTAGTAGTAGTAGTAACATTTCGTCAGAAATGAAAGGTTCCCGAAAGTTATTAACATTGGTAAATATCATGCTTTATAAGGTTTTAGGTTTCTACATTTTTGTTTACATAAACAACTAAAATTATTGTATTTCTCTAATATAAAACGTTGGCATTCGGGTAACCTCATGTTAGTAAGGGAGACACATATCAGTATTGAGTGATTGTTTATAGTGAATAACTTGCGTACATTCAACTGCAGAACTGTCCAATTGGAAAGATAAATAATTTCAGGACACGGAAGGACGTGATAGAAGCTCAAATATTTACTGTATTAGTGAATGGATAATGTAGTACTAATTGCCAGAATTGGCAGATTGACATTTAGAGACTGAATACTTTATCTGCAGACGAAGTGACGTATATACGGAGATATGTTGAAATATTTTTTTTGAAGTCGAAGCCTTCGGATTCTTATGTAAACGTACATTTTATAGTAACATATATGTATATAATTAAGGATGCAGATATTATGGAGAAGACGAGAGTGCAGCAGAGTCTTAGAAATGCAGGGCGTTAATAATATACCACAAAAATATTTTATAATCTACTTACAACTTGATAGACAAAACATTAATATATAATTTAAGATGATAATGATACCTCATATGGAAACATTAACAAGAAAACAGAGAAGACAGAAAGTACAGGAGATCTGGCGTAGGGCAATATTATTTATATCAGAGATGACGCAGAAGCGGTGGAAGGAATAAAAATTGTACAAATTCGTGGGGCACACCAAATTAGAAAATGCCCAAGGCGTCGGAGAGTGACTGGCATTTGTCTACATAGCATTGTTAACACAGTACAGGGCTTGGTCAAAAATATAAACCGTAACTATATGAAAGTACATTGACTGAAACGCTTCAAATAGTATGAATTACTAACACAAATTTATTGAACACTCGCTCCATAACAAATTAAACTAATCTCAAATTTTTTACATATACATTAAAAACTAATACTTAGTGCAGAACGTATCTAAATCCGTTTATTGTATTTTGTTCGTAGAATTGCACTCCGTTTGTTAACAGCACCTGCAACCTATATGAAATGGTCATTTATGGTCCTTTCCAGAGATTTGAACAGAAGCGGGCGTCAATTAGTACATTTATGAAAATTGGCATTGTTTTCTCTTCATTATTATTCCTTTTATATATTACGCGGGCTTGAATCTAATCGTGCAAAAGTCCTCTATAAATAGCTTATGACCATGGCTCCCTTGTGTCCATCCAATAGATTTTCGTTACATTTCTACATAGCTACCAGGGGAACATCCTCCCTACTGTGCTTGGCGTATTTCATCCGAGACCTAGATCTTCTGTTTTCACTCCACACACTTTCCTCTAATGTAAGTTTACAAGAACCTCATGTCTCAAAACGTGACCTATTAATCTATCCCTTCTCTTAGTCAAAGTCCTCCAAATTTATCTCTCTTTCCCTATTCTGCTTAGAACGTCCTGGTTACTAACTCAATCCACCTCCACACGGCCACTAAAATTTTCATATTCGAAAGTTTCGTATAAAAGATTTGATTTTAATACTGCAATTCATGAGGAAATGCTTTTAATTGAATCTCAACGATGAATGCCATTAAACTGAATTAGAAGATCAAGATGGGATAATCTCGTCCTGATGGAGGTAGAACCCAGGACATCCACCATCTGAGCTATCCAAGTCGACTCCCTGTCAGGAGCGAGATTTTTCCATCTGTTGTATAGTCCTGAGTTCAAATGTAAATTATTTTACATATTGTAGTCTATAGTAAATATGGGATCCTTTCAGTATAGACTTCACTATGAATATTACTTGTTTATGGAATTGGACCCACTACAATCGCAGTAAATTATACATAGGGGAAGTCGGCGCGGAACGGGACACTTCTTGTTTAACCATTCATGTAAAATTATGGAATAAAGAAACTGACTTCATAAAAGTATAAAAACTTTAATTTATTCTATTCATTTCTTAATCTAATATGAATATAACTTAGAATTCTTATGAATTTTTAAAAAGAAACCTACAAATTTCCCGTTCTGCATCACTCCCTTTATTTCTTAAACTTATTTTTCCTTTCGCAAAGAGATTTCTTTTGCATCTGCACAATGTTTGCTAACATTTTTCCCTTTTTGCAGGCCCTGTACTTTTTTAATCTATTCTTTTTGGGTACAGCTTCTTGTAACTCAATCTTATAAATTGAGTGTGCCAGTTTTTCCTCTTCATCTGGAGGAACATTAAATTTTGTCTAATACAGTATCCCGTTCCGCCCCCCACGCTAGTTTCCGTTTACGGTTCTTCGCAGAGCCTTAATACAAGTAAATTTAAATCTTATACTTATATGCAGCTAAAGACACCTAGTTTACGAATATATATCATTAAAGAGTTAAAAGTGAGGAGTTTGGTAATTACCTTCTGCCAAAATGCTGCAAAAATTATAAAGTCACAGATGTAAGACGCCAAAACAAGAGTTTATTCACAAGACGCAGTCAGAATATGGTCAAGACAGCTGCCAGGACTTCTACCTTGAACAGCAACAATGTACCACCCCCGTTTACTTGCCTACAGCACTACCCAGTAAAAAATAGGTATCCCGTTCCGTCCCGACTTTCCCTACAAGTGTTCATCAACACCATATAATCACTTATCAGACATTAGTCCAGCGTGGCGAGTAAAGGACCCAACCTGTTTCGTTAAAAATTGCACTTGGGACTGAGTTGTGTGTTCATTCGGCAAGTTGAAGTCCCGGATTCGATTCCCGGTTCTGTCGAGATTTTTCCATTCTATTCTACCAATACTGTTAGTATTTTATCAAACTAAACATAGTCTATCCAATTTGTCAGAAAGATTAGGCTACATTCAAAATGCTCACTGAAGGTATTGCATTCACGTTTCGACACGAAGTCACATGCAGTTTTCAAGTAGTTGAGTTTTAGCATTCATTTCAGCCTCATTTGATTATGTTAGTAGCTTCTATTACTGCTGATCCTGTAGCAAGTACTGCAGTAGCATCAGATTCAGACTTTATACGAGAGCGACTACAAAATTTAATTCCAGTACTTTTTTGTCTGAATATATTGCTGAATGTTTAATGATTTCATTAACAATTAATTCATCGTAGTAGTCAAGTCCTGCAATAAGTCTTTGATTCAGTAAGCCTCGTATCTTTTGCAGATTAAGTTCTAACGTAACTATGCATATATTGTTACACAGAAAACCTTTTCTTTAATATACGTCGACGAATCCTTCAAAACTTACACTGCATCATAATGTACATAATGTTGCGGTATTGTACCAATGTCTCGTTTGTATCGTTACCTGCGTGTTTAAGAAACTCGAGACAGTCTTTGGAGTTTAGGACCCCCGTTGCGATACGGCAATTAGAGGCAAGGACATGTGTTCTAATCGCCTCTGCGAACTCACAATAGACCATTATACAGACTTCCTCTGCACGACATTTAAAATCATGATGCAGCCCGGGGCCATTGGCTGTATAGACGGATATTCAAACACTTGCTATGAACTCTCCAGGGATAATAAATGCATCGTATGTCAAGGTGACCTTTCGAGCAATCTGATGAACACTTTTCCCGAATATCACATGAACCCGTTTAGGAATAACTCTCGGAACGTCGACGCTACGGATATTCCTGTACTTCAAGAATAATACGTTTAGCTCACTTTACCGTTACAAATTTTAACGCCGACAACACGTGATTTCAGGCTCAATATTGAAAAGACATTATTCCATATAGGGTATCAACACTACGGTACTCTGTAAATGTGGTAAAAATCATAATCTGTATGAAATCTCTATTTCAAAAGCAATTAAAACTACCTTTGTGGTGTTACCTTGCGTTGAACGTACAGTTGTGTTTTATATTTTCTTTGAGACCGTTGCTCTAACTGATGCGTTGGAATAATTTAAACGTCTTCATGCATGAGACCAGTCTTAGGACTGAATACCACAACAACATATCTGCAAAAGATTTACGAGATGTCCATTGTGTGTGGTCTGGCTATTATAGTGTTAACGTCAGCCTTCAGTCTTCCGTAACTCTTTGGTCATTATGGATTATAAGATATGAACCACTGGAACCTATACTTGGCTGTCATCAATACATCACGCTTAGTAACAGCATTATTTGGTGTTCATTTTCCAAAATTAGTTTAGTAACATTGCCTTCAGGCTAAACATTCAGCACGACTCTTTAAAGGTTGCTAGTTCTGTTTAGAGATAAGGGAGGGGAAGGAGGGGGAGGGAGATTGAAGAAATTTTAGTTTAAAACTAGTTTGTAGAGTGAAAAGCCATTGCTGTGAATAAATACTGAAATTAGAGATCATCTAGCACCAAGCAAATCATTGTAATCCTTTATTACCATTCTTACCTTTTAGGTGAAACAGAATTTCTTTTAAAATTTTTAAATTTAATTGAGAATAACTCGAGTAAATCGTTGCAAATATATATGAATGGGTATGAGAAAATTTTAAGGTGGGGAGAAGAACATGCATATTGTGACATGAAATGAGTGGAAATCCGTACATTTAGCAATGAGAATCTTAAAAAATGGGAATGACAAATCAAAATAAGTTTGTTATTAATCTTTAGTGCGTCTCACTCGAATATGGTGTAATTCGCTGGGGTACATAGTGTCTAGGTGCTTGATAAGATGGAGAAATTATGGTGGGCACTCACCAGGAAGAGGAAAGATAGACTGAGTAATATTTAAACCACACAATACCTACAACAAGCTAGTTTAAAAATAATCTTAATTGGCAGATTGTGTACTTTTTAGGCTTTGATAGCTTCTATTTAGTGAAATATTACATGTATGAACAAATTTCAGGACAGAAGTCTTAATACATTTTTATTTACTTTAAAATTTATTTATTTCTTCACAGTTTTTTCTACGTTTTCACTTACTGTCAACGTGATCGACCCCAGTCGCAAACAGATTATATACATAGGATATATAGAGTTTGAGAAAATATTTAGTAGGATTTTTACAATCTTTTACTTTATACTTTCAAATTACTAACAAATGAATGTTTACGAGCTGTCTTTCCGAATGGATATGTAATTTGTGTCCAATGATTTCATATTGAAACTTGCTGCTATGATTAAAGAATTAACAACCTTCCCGTATGTAGAAAATAATGAAGTTGCAAATTTATTGTTTATTACAAATAAAATAAGAAAAATTTAAATATCAATTAGTTAACGCCACAGGACCTGCTTATATAGTTTATACGGACTGCTTATCGGTAGGCTCTATAGCTATCAAAGTTCAGTTCAGTTCATCCTTGTACGTTTGGAAGTAGTGTGTCCTTCCCTGCTCATTACTTCCAAGCTCTCGTGGCCTCCACTTTACTGAAGACAATGCTTTAGCACTGACTTTAGACTCGCCGTAATTGCAACTCCTTTCTCCGGTTTTATAAACATTCGTATTCCCCTCCCCTTTCGATTGCACAAAGTTAATTTAATATAAATTTTTATCCGAAATTTCAAGTCCCATTTAGGAAAATAAATAATTTGCAGCAAAGGAATGTAGAATTTTCACATTGAGAGAGATAAAGTTATGGGAGGATAATGTTTAACCACCATTTCGTAAATTATATTAAGATAGTAAAATATCATGAATATTATTATAATCTGAGTCGGCACAGTAGCATTTTAGCACATCCAAAACTTTACAGCTTCAATAATGTTAGACCGTGTAAGAGCACACAGACTGCTATAACTAATTCATCTAGTTATAGGGGATCTGGAAAGATCAAGCAACATTATCGGAAATTGTAAATGCGATTATATTTGAGTAACAGCGGGAAGCAATCTATTATAGTAAAGTGGTTCTAAACATAAATTATTAAGTCCGAATTTTAAGTTTGACGTCCAATTGAAACAGTATACTACTCGTAATAAAATGCAGTTAACGCAAATGATACAGAATCAGCCAGACACGTCATTGAAAACAAATTCTCTGGATTCTCTGTGCGTTACTCTATTATACCGTATTTATCTCACAAAAATTAATTTCTCACTGTTCGACAAATGTTCCTTTTTTAAACTTTTACCTTCGTTAATAAAACTTCTTAAATTATTTTAATAGCGGATTAATTAGAAAAATCTGGTTCGGATCGGGAATCGAACCCAAACCTTATTACAGGGCGCTATTACCTGCTGCTAAGTCTGTTTTGAATTAAGTTATAGTTTTGTCAATTTTGTAATTACTCGTTATATATGTATATAATACTAATAACAATCTGACGCGTCCTGTTTCCCACAGAGGACAAACGAAAGCAAACGAAATTACTGATCACTTGATATAATGTCGTGTGAGTAAATCAATTTAACATAGTGAAAGTGCGATGAATTATTTAAAAATAAAAACCTATTGCAAAAAGTCAACCTAAGTATTAATTATGACCACCATGTATGAAAATTTTTCCGAAATGCTTCCGGAAAATAGCACCGAACTTCTGGCGTAATACCATTTCGGTTGGCCTGGATCGTAACCACTGTGGTTTTTCCTCGGTTTAGATCATTAACATGCCTTTTGGAATGTTACGTTTCCGCCTCTTGTATATTCGCTATCTTCTCCATTACGGAGCTTGTCATTTCCAATATGGCGGCTTTCTCCTGCTAGTGACAGCCTCGTCACTGAAGCTCTCTGGCGGAAAAGCCAGCAAATGTCAAACTCGAGCTCAACCATGCACACTAAAACTAATTCCGAAATGGGGAAAACGCTTTCACTGCCAGAAATGTTACGCTGTTCCTAGTTTCTTGCTGTTCATTATTTAAAAAAGTAGTGTGTCGATCTACTTCAGAAGTTCGTTTCAGATTCATAGAACAAGGCATTTATTTAACAATTAAAAATCCAAATTAAATAATTTCACAGCGAATGAACAATATTAGAACATTTTATGGTTCAAGCAAACTGGAAAATAGTATTGAGATTTTATTTAAATTTTTGAAATAGTTCTGAAATTCCTTTTAAGAAAAGAATGTAGATTTGTATCTGTACTACAGGAAACTTAACATAAATAACGTCGGTAACGTTGACTTTCTTCGGTATTATATAGAAACACACAAATTGTCAATGTAAATGTACTTCAGGTTTCTATAATTAATTCAATTAATGAAACATTGCAAAATAGTATCGTAGTTTAGTTATGGATAATGGACCTCCTGTCTTTTCCCTGAGGTGCGACCTGATATATTCGCAAACTCTCGACATTTGTTCCACGTCATTTTGCTGCACGTCATTTCAATGCCGAAATTATGTTGAGTTTTCTTCAATAAAAGTGTCATTGAATATTTGCGAAAGGGAATAACAAAATCGATGCAAGTATCAATATTACGAGTTCCTGCTCCTCCTAGAGTTATTAAATAAAAGGCGAAAACTGAGTAATAAGGACGCTCCTTGATAAAGCATCGGAATTTTAAAATGTGCGCCTTGAGTGTTAAGCTGATCAATGCGCAGTGTTCAGTTTCACCCTGTCCTATCCTTAAGGTTCAACAAACTGCATACATTTGGTACTTTGAATCATTGATCATGTGCCGTTCTGTGATACAGAGAGACGACCTTATCATGAGGCATCGTAAGTGGACGGCATTTGAAGCGAATCATAAATTTTAACCATATTTTACGTAGTTCACAATTTCAAACAATAAGGATTCGTAAATTTTGCGTAGTAATTTTTCAAAAAATTTCAGTCGAATATTTTAAAGAAAGTAAAAGCCTTTGAAATACCTGAGAAAATATACCGCACGATCCTGAACACAATAGTGCTATCGTGCGTGACTGATTCCTAAAATTAATTTTATTTAAATAAGTTCTAAGGGAGGGGAAAATTAATTCGTATTACAAATAGTGTTAACCTGGTGCTGAACGTTTCCGATTTTAAAAAAGAGACACTGTTCGGAACTATGTAAACTGATTTAGAAATTTGTATATTGCGGTTCGAATTATTTCCGCAAGTATTGGTAACATTATTTAGCTGCTGCATTTTGCAAAGTTATTAATAAAAACACGGGCCGCCACAGGATATAAATTTGAAATTCCTAATATAACACACTGACATACTACAAAGACGTAAGATATTTGCTATTGTTTGAGATAGAATGGTGCCTTACGATTCACATATGAGAGGGATGTTTGCGCTCTATTACTCCATAATATGTATTTCAAAGTTTCCCTTATCACTTATCACTCATATGAAATTAAACACTATATTATGATGGACCAGTGATCGCCACGGCTTCAGAATTTTGGAAAGTTACCCTATTCTTCCTTGACCCAAGAATAGAATTTCTTTATTAATAATGAAATAATTTTTATTGTTTTTATCGTAGACTATTGCGAATATTATTGTAATTAAGCTCTACCTTCCGCATCCCCCCTTTTTCAATTCCCTTCCTATGTTATTAAAGGGGAGTTGCCTGTTTCAGGATCACCCTCATGTAGCCTGTTACCCAAAAAAATAATAATTCCGATCACTGAATGTGAAGTGTTTTTTAAATAATTTTGCATTGTGTACGAAAGGACAAGGTTCTAAACTTTAATTTTGTATAATATTTACGAATTCGATTTCGTGTTAATTATTTCTTATTTTTGTTGTTGAATTCCACTGTTTTTTCTAGCAGCCAAGCTGTGGCCTGTGCACCTTTAAGTGTTTCCTGACCAATTCCCATTCCTGGAGAGGGTTCCTGTGGGATTTTTCTTTCACAGGCTTTTCTTCCCCAGTTGCGGGGCTCACCTGACTCCGTCGGTAATTGTTTTATCAATACAGTTAAAAGTTAAAATGGGGAAAATATGAGTTTAAGATATTTAACGTGGCGGATAAAAAATATTCGACTGTATCTATTGATCTCATTCATTTTTACAGCGTGTAAAAATTCATTACTGAAGAGACTCGCACATACAGTGAATTAGTGTATGCATGCTCCTGTCAACAATAATAATTATAATAGTGAGGGATGATGTCACACGTTATAGCGAAATGTGGCCTTCCCCGTTATCAGAGTTTTCTGAACTGTATTACAAACAGGCAAATTGCTGTAAAATATAATCTAGATTTACCAAAGCCAACAGTCTTATCTATTTATAAATTATGAATCACAATATACCCGAATACATAAATTCACGCCAAGAGAGTAATATATTAAATATGTATTAACCGCATATATTGCCATTAAAAAACATTTCGGTCTGGTTGACAAGTAATTTTTCATTAACGCTTTTATTTCATGGACATCCTCATCACGTTCGTTTTTAGTTGTACCCGAGATGGTCTTTCGTGACCTGTGAATAAGTTTAATTAAATTGCTAATATTGCCATATTGCCAAGCTGGGGTGGGCGGAGCAGGTAAACTATGCTACAAGGAAAGCGTGGAACACCTTGCACTTTGTCATGAGAACACTCAATAAGGGGAATGCAAAATCTAAAGAGTTGGCATATTTGTCATTAGTACGCCCACTTATGGAATATGGTGCAGCATGCTGGGAACCGTACAGGATAGGTCAAATAGAATCCTTAGAAAGGGTGCAAAATAGGACCTGGGCATGGGAACGAAAAGGTAAAGCGACTAGGGTGGGATACGCTACAGACAAGAAGAGAAAGAGCTAGGCTACACATTTTCTACAGAGATTTTGCAGGTCAAACACCTTGGCAGGAAATCAGAGATAGAATGAAAGAATCGACTCGGAACGGGAAGGGTGATCACTTGTTTAAATTACTAGCAAGGAACCAAAAAACAGACGTTGGAAAATACTCATTCCTAAATAGGACAATTAATGACTGGAACAATCTGCCTGCAGGAGTGTTTGGGGAACTTCCTCTAACAGAAAGAAAATTTCGACTCAATCTAAGTTTAGTGTAGTGTAGTGAAGTGATCAGTGCTGCGAAATCTCTAAAAATATACTACAGTGAAATATATTTCCAGTTTTTTTTGTTTTTTTTCAGGCAAAAACAATACTATTCTTTTTAAAAAAAATTCATTTCTAATAATATGATTCCACACTTATTTATTTATATTGAATATAATTATACATACAACTATAAGTTAAATATGGTCCTTACGACCAGTTTATTAATTATTGTTTAAGTTCTATGTATCTGCCACCGGGCATCTGCCCATTTGTAGATTTAATAACTACAAAAGAAAAAAGTATCTTCAACGAAGTTTTTCAGGGCACTCCATCCTCATTAAATAGCTGCACTCCGAATTACATTATCTCACTTACTGGTGGACAATAGATTTTCTTATATGTATTTAGTGGCACAAATTATTCCCTCTCATATTAACTTTTCTTCCTCGAATATTGCATCTTGTTTTGACGAAGTACTTTGTATAACCGGAACTCGGAAGCCCTCTGGATACCGAACAGGAAAATGACACATCACCGCACTACACTCTGCTGAAACATTATACATCCTTTGCAGCAAGGCACGTCATCCCTTTAAAGCCGGAGTAGCCCTTAAGTATTAGAACGATCGTTCTGAAATCCAGCACGATACTGACGAAAGAAAATTTTAATTTATTAAGAGGTGACAATGCGACACTAGACTCCAAATTTGAAATTATTGGAGTTTTAAAGAATTATCCAATTGGAATTAAATAAAGGTTCAGTCGCAGTACCAACAGTGTCTTAAACATCTACCACTGATATTTATTGCTCTTATAGATTAGTATAAGTATAAGTATAAAATTTGCTAAAGGATCAATCGAATATCTGCGACGCAAAATTTTGACACGTCTGTTGCGCTCGCACTTTATTATTAGGGTGAGGAAAATTATTGCAGCTAATATTCTTTGAATCGTAGAGACCCCAGTAGACGGAACGAGACGTAAGGAAATATATTGGACTCGCAAAGGAGGAAACGTAGTCGTAGTCTGCTTTCTAGCAGTTCAAATGTATTTTTCAAGTTATTACGAACAGCAAGCTTCCTTACAGACTCGAAGAGTTACTTACATGGTTGCGATGCAGGACTGTTTAAATGGAATCCATTAAATTACTTTGGTGTTGCAGGATCCGGACAGCACAAACAGAAGCCGCAGACAGTCTGACCACCGCGAGTCAGAAAACTCTACATAAAAATTAATTCAGTAATTTGTAAATGGCTGGCATTTCCTGCCAATCATATCCTCACAAAATAAAAGAAAAATGTAACATTGTAATGTATAGTATTTTAAAAAGGTTTTCATTAATATTTTGACATGAATACTTGATAAATAAATCTGACAATACCAATTACAAATTAAAATTCCAGCCAAATGGTCAGAAAACAATATTTATTTAATATCTCTTCAACGTTTCGTCCATATTTGTGTATTCCCTGAAGTAAATTTAAAATAGATAACCCTATATATATATATATATATATATATATATATACATGCGGATAATTTTGTGTCAACCATTTGAAATTTACCTAAGAAAGTCCTGGAATACGGACGAAACTTTATAGATATCATAAATAAATATTGTTTGCTGACAAACTGGCTGGATTTTTCATTAGTAATTTTTAAAATGAAGTTGAAAAAATAAATCAATTAAACGCACAAGGCAAAACAATAAAATAGCTTTACAACATTATATCAGTGGAATTACAGCAAAAACTCAATAGTCAATAACATTTTAGAAATGATTAAAAAATCCCTGTGGTGGAATGTGGACGTATAAAATATAGATTTTTAAGAAAAAATAAATAAAATTTCCAATCAATTTCAGACTATATTTTTAACAATTTCCAAAGAGGAAAAAAACAACGTTTCGGTACTTATTTGTACCCTTTTCAGGTTATCCTAATTATCAATACATCAAGTGTCAAATTTAAATACAGTATTTATAAATACAACCTTTTTACGACAACTGATACATCTGTCTTGTAGTGTCAAGGAGACGTTTAAAATATTGTTATTTGTGGTTGTTTTTATAAAATAGAGTCTTTGAAATTAACACTTGACGTATTGATAATTCGGATAATAACCTGAAAAAGATACAAATAAGTACCGAAACGTTTTTTCCTCTTTGGAAAATGTTAGAAATAAAGTCTGAAATTGATCGGAAATTTTACTTATTACCAAATCAGCCTTGAAAATACAACCTTTAATAAAAAGAGTTAGTCGTCTGAGTTATAGTCGCAATAAAAAAATAGGTTCTTAGCAGTGTAGACTACAAATATAACAGAAAAGGTTTAGAATTTCGCTCCCATCTGGGTAAGTGCTATAAGAACGGTGCCTGCTCTACACCGAGAGTTCCGTTCCTTTTTTTATTACTCAGCATGCGCGGCATGGTAACATGTATCACTCCCGCCTCACCCTCCCACGCCAACCAATCGATCTGCTGAGCAGTTCTCAACAAATAACCCAGTGACGCTGTCGACAATAGACACTGCCGGTTGGACAAAGCGTTCATGAGGTGAAAAATAAAAATATCACGAGTGGCTGACGCAATGCAAGTCTTCTGAGTCAATTGACTCGGCGCCTTGGCATAATTCGATTTAGCTTTACGAGATATGGAAGGCTTGAAATGTCTAACAAACCCAAATTCTTTGAAATTGTTTAAGAGAACAACGCTAACCGGGTTTATGACGTGTTTTAATTAGAGTACTACTAGGAGTTCAAAGCAAAGAGTTGCTATCAATTGAACATCAGTCAGAGGCCACGAAATTGGTAGATCAGAATGGAAAAATCTTGACCGGACCGGGAATCGAACCAGGACCATCCGATTTCCGGGAGGATGCTCTAACCAGGGCATCCGCCCGGAAAGCGGAAAGCCGGGTTTCGATTCCCGGTCCGTTCTAGATTTTTCCATTCTTATATTATAAATATATAATTAACATATCTCGAATCTCAATACCCGACGACGCTTATGCAGGGGTTCATGTCCGTTCAGAAGATTTAGTTAATACCAATTATGGATTTAGGGATGCTTAAAGTTATTTTGAAGGTATACCGTATCATAACGATTATATATACTAAACAGATTGCACACACACACACATCTATATATATACACGCACTCGCACGAATTATGTTCCATTTGTACGACCGAAAACAATTATATTCAGGCGAAAAATTTGAAAACGCTACACGAACCTCAGCAGCGGGCATCTAGCGAATCACTGTTATTGCGTCATGGCAGATATTAGTCCGTCATAATGACTATGTTAATCTCGTATGTTTACGCTACCTCTAGTTTACACTGCAGCAGCCGTGATTTATGGACCAAACGCGGACACTGGCGGTTTTATGAGGTAGTCTGGAGCCAGTAGTTGAAGAAAACTCTTCACTTCTTGGACTTAAGACACTATGAGCATGAAACTAACCGAGACATAGTCAACACTGTGAAAATAAAATAACAAATATAGTGCGATTAGAATTAGAAGGCTCAAAGAAGACAATAGAATACGCAACGATTACTCGGCAACGCTTCTTGTCTCTCTCTATTTTTGAAGAGTTCTGATTGGTGGGGCAACAAGGTCACACCACGAGAGAAAGTAACTCAAGTGCTTCGTAATTTTGATCTCAATACACTGACAACTAATGCACAAAGGAAAATGTAATTTACTGACGGAAACGTTAAGGCAGTGTTTACATATAACCTTCTGATTAAGAGAACCATAGTGATCGGTTTACATGAAACGAAAAGTAAAACTTAAACTGAAGGAAAATATTGAAAATCTTATAATTGGACGAAACCAAGTAACAATCCGCTGCATAAACCCAAATTAGTGAGCAAGTGCCATGTGTCCTATGCCTGGTTTAAATGAATAAATTTTAAGCTAGATTCCGAATTGAATCAATCAGAGTACGAGGTCTCAAAGTAAGAAACAACGGTAGTTGCTAAACAATGTGAAACATGATTGTAGTAATTTAATCTAACAGAAAAAATTAAGTGAGAAAACTAGTGGTCAGTTGTTTACATGAAACTGACACCCAGATCCTTTGTTGTGCTTGGCCATAGCTTTATGAACCTTGAACTTTTTAACTATAAATTCTTAGGTTATCTTATGAGTCATATTACGAATTTTTTCAGAAATCTACACAGATATAGGTTTCGGTAAATTTTTAAAGGCCACATCCTTCACGCGTAATCGTATCTGAGAATTACCATATTTTTTAGCTATTCCTTTTCGCTATAATTTTCTTTCTTCTGAACGTCTCAATCATAAGAATAAAACTGCTCTTCAATGCATAGTGATTCTAATTCTGGATAACTGAAAATAAAGTTCCCTTTTCAAGTTCAACGTGGTTCTAAAGAGCACACTGAGTGAGCCGCTGGACTGAAACAAGAAGTATTGGAGTCTAAAAGGTACATAGACTAATATGACAATCGAGCTATTGCTGAAGTTAATTTAAAAACCTCACCAACAATTATTTGAGATACTATATTGGGGTCTAAAAAGTTACACACACTAATATGACGATATGATTTGCTTTAGAAGAATGGATGGTTAATTACACGTTGCCTAAATAATGAAAGAAAAACTTCTAAATCTGGAAATGGCTATACCGCAAAGGGGGTACGGGGTACCGAGTCGAAGAAATTCTAGAGAAAAACGTCCATTTAAAATTTATCTGTTGTCTACAAAAATGGACGAAACGTCGTAAATGTATTACATAAATATAAATCCGTTTGCTGACATATTGGCTGTATAGTTCATTTATTATAAAAAAAATTTCAGAAACCCTAATAAGTAAAAAAATCGTGTACTACAATTTAAGAATATTATTTAGAATGACAATTTTGACTTCAAGAGTACAACAAAAATATTAAGTTTAATTTATTATAGTTCAGATTACTAACCAATCTACAGAATATAGGCGACTCCACTCCAGTCAACAATTGTAAATATCACAATTTGGTATGAGATCGCGACACTCCAAGAAAATATTTTCAAAGAATAGACGTTTACATAGCAAGTTATCAGATTCCACGATTCATAGTTCCTTTTGACGACACTAAGAACAAATATAATAATTGTAAATGCTTTACTACCTAATTGGCAAATTTATTTTTATAGAAAATAGAGAATTGTTAAAAGAAAAGTTTAGATGCAGCGTATATTTAAAACTAAGAAATTTACTGTACCACGTTGTAGAGGTTCAACGTCATTTTTATGGAAACATTAAGATTAACGTGTGGAGCCCAAAAATAATTCATTATATTTTTGGCGCGCTACCAATTTCAATAATCAACTAAATTAACCTTACTCATTACTTTTCTGGCGCAAGTAGTTTCTATTAGTTAGCCGCATTAGACCTCTCATCCTGTAATTATGATATATACAACTAACACAGTTGTATCTGTTTTAACTTAACATAAAAAATATTCCGTTTATTTTTTGGTGAAATATTCCATACATAGGAATTTTATCACTGCAACCTGAAGTCAGAGAAAGGAAGTTGGAAAAACGACAACACGGAAGATAAACTAAATTAGGTGGCGTTTAATGTGTTGAGAAATAAAATTCTGCGATATTCACTTATTTGTGTTTCCAATTCGTCGAAAACTTAATACGTTTATCGATAATTTCATAGGCTATGTTGCTGAGAAAAATAAGGGTGTATATCACAGCTCCGACGAACTTCTAGAGCAACACTTTTCATGTTGGAGCAGAGCGGTCACTAATACATCTGGTACCGACCAACGACTAGAGCTGCTAGAAACCGTAAAGGATGTGACTCTTTTGACAAGTGATGTTTGGATGAGGCTCTCACTGTGGAACAAATTGGTCACAAACCAGACCAACTATAGAATTACAAAGTTTTTTTTGACACATCAGTTTAGTCTTAGAAATTCTAGCGGTAGTTATGGTGAACCAAAAAATAGACCAGTTCGCTGACTATAACGAAAGTGAGGAACAACCGAAAAAATTAGCTAGCAATTACAAATTTTTAATTGAAACCAAAAACAGACAAATGAATTAAATAAAACAACAATTAATTTAATAGAACTACATGATCAGGACCAAAACCTGTAGTTGTTTTAAATTACTTTTGGTTCGGTTTTATTATTTTTTGTCTATTGTTGTTATCAATTAAACATTATTTTATACGGATGAAATCTTCACGGTTAACCAACCGCCTGAAGACGGCGACAGAAGATGGCTGCAGAAACATTGTGTTCCTTTTAATACCTGACCCGGTTGGTTAACCGTGAAGATTTCATCCGAATTACTCACTGGGAAAGTCTGTTCATTCATTATTTTATAGTTAGAAGTTAATAACTTACATCAGACGGAAACGAATACCGTTGAATCTTCATAAGAATGAAACCTTCTAACAACTTTCGTGAGGCTCTACACTACATCGTCCGTAAAATTTAGTTATGGAAATAGTAAAATAAAAATAAAACATTTTGAAGAACAAAACAGATTATAAAAGTACGTTATCGTTGAACACTTTCGGCTTTCAAAAATTGGAATCCCGAATGAAAATAAGAGGTTGTTTAAGCGTGGAAAACAAATTTTCCACTCTGAAAAAAATTCGTTTAAGGTCCGGTAGCCATGATCTAACCACAGTATTATATAGGGTGTCCATAAAAGATTGTTACAAAAGTTTAATTCGGACTATTTACAACAAAACATGCAACAAATTGAAGGTAAACTAACATAGTTATCCTCATAAATGTTAAATAAGTGGGCCTTTAGTTTATGACACACATCCAAACTAAATTCTCAATTTTCCCACACTTTGGTTAACTAGTCCGGAGTAATACCGACCCTTGAGTTCTGTCTCTCAACTCTGGCAAATCACTGGGTACCGGTGGAGGAAAGCCACAAGGGAAAAAATGGAATTTTGGGAAACTTTCTTGGATGTTAGTGTTTGACACTTTGAATGTAGGCCTCAAATGCCAACGTTGTCGTCTGTTCCGAAAGTCCACGATGTGATAAATAACAAAAATGACATTTTCGTCCCTCGTGTATATAAATTACCTAGAACTGTTTGGGTTACTCTTTCAATTGAGGCCTTGATACTCAACAATGGCATCCTGTATTATGACAGTGAGGAAATAAAGTTATATTTCTCTGAACAGCAGAAATAATTTAGAAATTTTTAGTATATAAACATGTAATAAATATGATTACGTAATCATTTGTAATTTAAAATTAATAACGTAACACATGTTTAATATATAAACAATGAATTACAATTTCAGTATCCTAATATAGAATTGTTAACATTAATCGTTCAGCTCTCGTGACAGTTGCGCCACTTTCTTTCGGAACTTTATTCTCAGCCTCCACGTGAACACATTCAAGGAGCAGAGAATTACGCGATGATTTAGGGCGGAAACAACGGCGCGCCGTGGTTGGAGGTTAGTAGAAGGAGAGGAGAAGAGAGGAGAAGAGAGGCGAGGAGCGTAGCGTCACGTCATCAAGAGGATCACCTCGTAGTCAAAGTAACAAGAGTTGCTACAAGTACAACAAACAGTGGAAGAAAGTTTGTATGAATTGGCTGCTTGAAAATAAATTAGATGCCCCACACTTCGTCCACAACGTGAATGAAGGGAGATCTAGATTCGGGGATTATCACTACTACTAACTATCTGGAACGGTTTTACAACTACGTCAGAATCAAGTTATCTACATTCAAGCGGATCTTCTTAAGGATTACAAATAAGAATTGGATCCAGAAAAGTCCAATACTACAGATTATTAGTTATTTATAAACATAAATAAACAAATACCACATCTTAAAATAATATAAATAAACTCACCGAGTATCGTAAGCATACTTCTAACTATATATTTCATTTCATTTCGGAATTTTAATTTATATTTCTAACAATTTTTTTTACTAGACGAGTAAGACTCAAAAAAGTTCAGTTCATTTTTTGTTTTTCTACTTTAATATGCCTCACCTTTGATTTGAAAATTCAAGAAACTGGTCTAGAATTTGAACATATGCACGATCGGAAGAGTTTGAGCTCGTAAGTGTAAGTGGACACAGTTTGCAGTCAAAGAACTACGTTCAATAATCTCCATATTACCTCCTGACTTGGGACATGTATAATTACAACTCTTTTTGCTGAACGTATCCCTTACATTTACATTTATTTTCAAATCTTCTCACTATAAGATTAGTAAAAGAAGTCCGACCTTATATACAGAGAATATTTAGACTGGCAATTCGTTTTTTGAACACAACGTTTCGCCGTCAGATGCATAGTACAAATTTATACGGTTAATTAAATGTAAATATTTTATAAAATAAATACATCGGGAAAGTATATTTATTTTTTTAATTACAAAGGAAGTTTAAAAGTTCATGAAATTTTGACGTAACTTAGAGCCTTTATCTAAAGGCGAATACACGTTGAATAGAAGTTGAAGCATAGATCTAAAACCACAGTTTAAAGTAGAAATACCCACGAAAGTTAAAATAAGACATTCAAAATTTCAGCGTCATGTTTATATTAACCATATTAGCCATAAACTTAATATGAAGCACGACACTGAAATTCTGTACAAGTAATACCATGTGTTATTTTCTTCTTTAAACTGTGGTTTTAGATTTTTCATTTTTAAGCGTATTTGCAGTTAAAGGACGCTAAGTTGCGTCCAAATGTACTGTATTTTAAAATATCCTTTGCAATTGTTTCTCGTTATACAGCTCGTCTACATAAGCCTTTTACTTTTATTATTGATTTTAAGAAACTAATTCTTATAACGTACAAAAATTAGAAATTTTAAGTATTTCTAATTTTTGCGTCTATTGCGAGTATCTTGGAATAATTTGCAATATCTTTATGCAAGAGTCTAACTCCCCTTTACTCCCACATCCTAGCCATGAACGGTTCCTTCAAGTCAGGAATTTCCTGGTTTTGTTTCATTTATGGCCACACAACAGGTAGAAGCAGCTGTATTAGGCGCAAGTACCCGCTTGGTCCAGATAACTCCTGTGGGTCATTCTTCGATTTATTGTATTTGACTTAAAAAAATATCTAATACATATCAATTCTACGCACCATACAATCTATAATTTACTGAATTTGAGAGCAACATATGACGCAAATTAAATTATTTATAGGGCAATATTACTTGTTAAAAATTTAATTGAAAATATATATTTTAGCAAATATCTATTTTCGTTTATATTAAATTTAATTTATATATATATATATATATATTCAAAATATAGTAAGTGAAATCAATTTAAATTTTACTTAGAGCTTACTAATTTAATTATTAGATTGTTTATTATCTTTATTGTACCGGAGTGTAAAGTGATACATTAAAATATAGGGGTAAATGCAATAAAACTTTACCGATAGAAGTTCACTAGGTAAGTAGTAAGGCCTTAATTTTCTAGGCAAGACAGATTCCAACTACCACAGCACAACCGCATTCCCTAACTACTATAGTTAATAGCCATTTAGTATACATTCGAATAAAGTGCTCTCTTCCGATATTGTAAACACTCTTTATAATTACACAAATTATTTTTCAATATCTCTGCAGGAATTTGCTAACGCAAAATTCTAATTTGCAAAAAAAAATTTAACTGTGGAGTTACCTAAAGGATGTTGGAACATTTCGAAATATTAAATTTTATGATATTTTTACAAAAATATCAATTTTCACTTACTGATAAGTTTCTCAATTGATGACAATATTATTGAAATGAAAGAAACCTTGATAAAGAATTGAGGGACAACCAAAGTAATGGAGTGTAATGGAAGCAAGGAAGGCTTTCACAAAAATGAGGAATTTACTTACGGGTAAGGTGAGTGTGAATATTGGGAAATAATTGCTAAAAGTGTTTGTATGGAGTGTGGCGTTTTATGGGTTTTAAGCCGAATAGGGGAGGGAACAATAAGGAAAACGCTGACCAAGAAATGGGATATATAAATTAGTCCACGTTTTAAGAGACGAGGTTCTTGTAAAATTAGCAGTAGTTTGAAGTGTGCAGGGTAAGAACAGAAGAGGGAAACCAAGGGTGGAAAACGCTAAGCATATGAGGAAGGTAATTGTAGAAATGAAAAGGCTGGTGCAATATATTAAGCCTGGAGGTTTCCATTAGACCAGCCTTAGAACTGAATAACACAACAATAAACCATGAATTGTTAATTACACGTTTATCACGTGTTAGAAAATTGGTCAAGACAGCATTTAGAATATGGATAGCTAAATGGTGAATTATAAATAAACCATTGAAGGAAAATTTGACACTGATTATAAAGCCATGCAAGCAATATGAGTTTTGCATAACATCTTTAATGGCAGGGAAGGAAAATCAAATGATCTCTCTGAATATGACGAAGCGGGAAATAATGTTCCTTTTAACGTCAACAGTGAATATAAAACCGAGCAACGAAGGAAAAAAATAAAATATTCTTTAAAAGTTTGGATTAATTTAGATGGGTTCTTGACACTCGATACGTAGTAGCGCATAAAGTAGAATACATTGTAAACAAGAGTTATGTGAAATTATGAAGGAAGTGTAAGCTAATAGAAATTCTTATTTTAACATTTTATTTTTTAAATTGTGAGTCAAATATATTTGAAGACCATAAATATTCCTTTTTATATAAAATAATTACTTAACTGCCGAACAATATTTCTTTACAATGTGTGTACCCTCTTCTAGCTGTTTAATGATTCTAGTCTATGAATGCTAATTGCTAGGTTTCTGCGGCAAAGGAACATCGAACTTATTGATGTATCCTCTTATTTACT